>JBCAUI010258079.1:0-16085 GCA_038406195.1 Haplosyllis anthogorgicola
TATCCTTTTGGTCCAAATCATTCATCGAAGCTGATGAGGACAGTGAGATACTGTCGAAAAGTACTTACTTCACGCAAATAATACATTATTGGATTGACATGAATTCTGCGATAGGTTAACTAACGCGCACGCTGTACTGCGCACGTATGGTGCTGCTACATAGTGACGGATTAAGATACTGCTGCATCAGCTCCGGGGGCGGATCTACTTTACAAGTAGCACTAAATGTTATACGATAAACGGGACCGTTCACAGCCGTTTTCGTATAATTGTACATCAAATGCGGCTTACACATTTAACAGTCTGAGAACTCATCTAACCTTAGTGTGAGCTATCCCCTCATGCAAGTTATCACCTCGTAATGATGAGATTGGGTGTATGGGTACATTTCCGCACAGATACTACACATGTAGTTCAGTTATGGGTGTCTACTTTGTGGGTTCTAACGTTTCAAGGATCGATATGATAATGTACATTCGATGTGCTTATTTGAACCTGCCACCGAAGAGGTCAAAGTTATTCACACGATATGACAGATGGCACCAATGGCAATGTTTGGGTCGGGATTTTCAGCATTTATTTCCAGCTTCTATGAAGTTTTCGTATTAGTGACAGACTACAGGCACAGATGTCACCACTAATTCCGTTCAAACTATCCTCAAGTTCTAACTTTTTTTTATTTCTTGCCTAATATTTGATCCTCATGCCATAATGGCAATGAGGGTCTATGTTTTGGAGGAAATCGAAGTTTGTTTGCAGGGCATCCATTGCAGAAAAGTTGACCCCCCTCCACCCCCCCCCCCCCCGAACTGGGGAAAATGCATTTCTGGCCATTTCAGACAATTCTGTGAAAAAGGTGACCTTTTTCTCGTGATTTCTATTTTCTTTTATGTTGTATTTTGTAATCATTTTAGACACATAATGGAACACATGGACGGAGTTTATAAGAAGCCAGAGGAAGAGATGACAGATCAAGAGCTACAGTTTCACTACTTTAAACTACACGACTACGACAATAATAACATGTTGGATGGCATCGAACTAGTCAGTGCAATTACTCATTTTCACAAAGGTACGTCGCTAAAAGAAAAACTTAATTCTTGTATTCATTTATTTCGTCGCAAATTTGTATTGCATCGGAAGCCACACTCGTAAACGATCCTGTTTCCATGTAGTTGTGATTTCTATCAATTATAAAACGTCTGTATTGCATTTTCATGTACGTTATTATTACTTTTAATCAACAGAAGAAGGTAAGAAGTTATTTAAATACAGACAAACGTTTCAATTACCAAACAAATAATTAGCATAGTGTTAATTATTGCTTGCTAATGATTGCTTTTCATAGTAACATTTACTCTTGTGATTATTTCCTACGATATCACACACTCAGAACCCACTGGCCCATATTTTTATGAAATTATGTTCAATTAATACAGGTTTAATTTGTGTAAATGAATTTAATTTTCTTTGAACTTTTAGTTTTCATCCTAAATCGTTTAAAATATTATTCTAGTGTAAAGCTTAACCCCTAAGTGGTTTTAAAGCCTTCATGATTTCTGTTGACAATTGTAAAGTTTCTGGTTGCACTAAGAGATATAAAGTAAACGTGGTATTTTGGTAACGACGTTAACAGGGTTGTCATCGGTCAGGGAATAGTCCGGGGGAGTTATTTTCTCCAGGTCAGGGAAAAGTCAAGGAATTTGGTTGAAAGGGAATTCAGGAAATTTTGATATGGCTACAATAATCACTTGTCATTGTAGGCATGTTATGGGGGTGTCACCTTTCGGCCAGTTAAAAATTCCCCGTTGAATGTACAGTTCTTTATCCCTTTTGCTATCAGTTAATCTTTCTTCGACGCAAAAGATTCTATTACTTTTCTATTTAACACAATTTAAATGTACATGTATGTAGATCTCTGGACGGTTTTTAGGGTTCTCGCGACTAGTAATATTCAGTCGTCGACCAGTCGAGTATCATTAGTTCACCATGATCGACTAATCGAATCTTTCAGCATTTATCCATATCACTTACATCCTTTTGTTACATAACGCCATTTTAGTTATTTCATCTTACTCAAAGCATATGTTATGGCACAAATATTGTAGTTAAGCACATATATCACGTTCATAAAACGTATAAGATGGTTAAACAAAACATTTAACGATACGTTGTCTTTTGTAATTAGAAGATGACGAGGAAGACGAAGGTGGTAAGAATCTTACAAACTATTATGTCCAGTGAATGTGCACAAACTTGTCTGGAAACAAAGGATAACTACAAAAGTATAATGTCCAGTGAATGTGTACAAACTTGCCTGGAAACAAAGATAAATACAGTAGAACCTGTTTTGAGCGGCACCTTTTTTACGGCATACCTGCCTTTTACGGCAATGTCACTGTACAATGAATCCTTATTATTCATGTTTATTTTACCAGTTTTGTAAGGCATACCTGCCTTTTACGGCATCTTTGCCTTGAAAATTAGGGTACCGCTCAAAACAGGTTCTACTGTACACTACAGTCGAACCCCTCATGCACGGACCCTGGCTTGCAAGGACACCATGCCATCCTCAGACATTTGACATCAAAATTTGGCATATTTTATTGTAAATCACGGACACCATGCCATGCATGGTCCCCGGACACCTAATTTAAACCAATTGATGGACAAAGACCCCTAAATATGGAATTTATTCCCACATCTTATACACATTATGTTGCATCATTGCCAAAGAAAACGAGTTGCTGCGCATTATTTTAAAGCAGATTGAGCCACTTTTATGATTTTTTGAATCTTAACTTTTGCCAATTCATTCATACTATTGATATTGATGCATTTTTATATGTTTCCACATCCTTATTTTAAGAAATGACATGCAATCAAGTGGCAAGGAATAGGCTGATCTTCCGTGCCAGACCCCTCTTGCAAGGACACCATGCCATTCCCGGACATTTGAGCCAAAAATTAGAAGTGTCCTTGCAAAAGGGGTTCGACTGTATTCTTGCTACATTATCCAAGCACAGTACCAACTTGACCTTGACCAACTGTACCTTCATTGACAAAATAAGAAGTTAAACAAGCCATTGTTTCCTGTTGAGTTCATACAAAGTGTTTCTTAGTCCCGTTTAAAAGTTTTGTTTCTTTATTCACTTAGAAAAGTTTGATTTTAGTTCTCAGTAAGTTGTAGAAAGAGTGTTATATTCGGAAGAGTACGATAATTAGACAGCTAAGTGTCTTAACATCTTTAGAATAGGTAACTGTTTATATGTTCATGAAACTATCAGTTTTAAGGCCATTTTACTACTTTGGGGGACAGACTGATTTCAAAGTTAATATATTTACTTGTATACAGACAAGTGTCTTTTTCCCATTTTTTTTCTATTTTTAATTTGTTAAATAATAATTAGCTCTACTAGTGATAATACACGTGATTATAAACAATTGTCCGCTCATCGGCGTATATGAATAAGAAAAATCCCAGACACAGTCGCTTGCGCATGTTTTTTATTCGTTGGATTTCACAATACCACGGTTCTGAAAAAAAACCCTGATATTTAAGAAAAAATAAACGGAGTGACCAAATATTGTCGCCAACTGTGAATAAAATTTAAAATGCTGCAGGAATTTCCTTTTATTAAGAAATTAACCGTCTTAACTTCTATCATTGTAACTTTCCATTGAGTCATTGAGATGTGATCCAACAAATAGAAATAACCTAAAGCTAAATCCAGTAATTTAATCAAAAATATGATTCAATTAGAATGTACGTATATTTGGAATTAATATGTGAAGGAATGTTCGCTTTTCACCCAAAACGTGTACTCTCGGGTACAGCTTAAGATATTCGTTTGGTACACAAAGCCTTATTTTATCTCAATTTATTATTCATAAAGGATAAAATAACACATTTGTGGGGACCCTTTCTGGACACATTCCATTTGCGGTAATAATACTCACTTAGAATTGCTAATGAACACAAAAACACCCGGGTCAAGGGGTCACGGAATTCCTCCGTTCCCTTTGCCTGAGGACACGAAGCAAGGTGGCAAATTTGAAAGCCAAGCCAGATTGAATCTCAATATTTTGTTCTTTTTGGTTTGTTTTCCGTGTCCAGTGTGATTAGCATGAGTTGTACACTGAAGCGGCCTTGGAGCGAACGAGGTGCTACTTCTCCCTGTGTTAGGTGTAAAATAAATTTGTATCGTGTTTCCGTAATGCCTTGCAGGCTACTCGGTAGGGTCCCATAAGGAGGCAGAAGCTAGATAGAAGGGACAAGCAGAGATGAGGGGGGAGGGAATGTTAAAGTGTAAAATAATGTTCGAATTATGGTATTTTCGGGTCAGAATATGGATTATGCCAGGACAATATATAGGATAGTCATCAGTTATCAAATTAGCCATCTTTTAATTAACATACACTGACTTGACAGTTACGATATGAAATTAGGACAAAATGTAAAAAAACGTACATTTAGGGCACGATTCCCCAGTTATGACCTTAAAAGAAAATAGTGACTTTTGGCCAGTGACTTTTAACAACTAATTTGCTGAAAATCACTCCCCGTACCTTTCATAAAGGCTTGCAATCAGACGAACAGACTGACTTAAAGACAGTACTTCTCTGCAGAAAAATTACATGTAGAAAAAATGTTCCATAGTGACGACAAGTTTGACTTTTTCGTGATTGACAAGGGGCATATGTAGGGTGTCGGGGTCCTATACTGCGCTATTATTGTGTAAATTGAATAACTGATGCACTAATTCATCCCGGGGAATAAACCGTAATGGAAAATGGCGGAACAGATATAATACTTTAACGTCACGTTCTCTTGGTGCATTTCTGGTGTGGAAAGAAAAGGACAGCAATTATTTAATTGTTTTGATAACACAGCAAAAAAGTAGTTAAGGGGTTTTTTTTCCATTTCATGTTTCGTAAATATTCGTAGTTAAAAGTTTCAGACATCAAATGTGATGATTAAACCTGACAATAGGGGTCACTACTGGACATTTAATCGCTTTTGATCGTTTATAACCGGTCAATATATTATCGCATTTATTAATAAAATGGTGGCGCTGAAAAATATCTTATATTTACGTTAATTTAATTATAAGTAGTTACACATTTTTTATGTACGGTACGTTCTACTAAAGAGTTACAGCTACTGTCAGTTGGGCAGATGATGTCATAGTGTAAAGTAATATGCCATTTAATTTCACTTGTTTGAGTCGCCTGCGTTTTATTATGGTGTCGATTGTCTCAGTTAAGTAAATTTTAATTATATTAACCATGAGTACGGAAATTTATTTATTTGAAAGTGAAGATAGGTTAAAAAAATTATATATTACACATATTTTCAGATGGGCCTAATAACGACCACGCGCCACCGCCTGTGCTTCCTGAGTCACAACTCACGTCAATGATCGACACGATCCTCGGGGAGGAAGATCGTAATAACGACGGCTACATCAGCTACGTGGAGTTTATACAGGCGCAGAGGGGTGACGATCAGGCCGCTACACAATCTCCACCACCGCCACAATAAGAGATTAAGAGATTTCAATGTAATAATGTAGATAGGGTGTTATGTGGAGAGGAATTTGTCAAAGAAAACAAAAACAAAAGAGGTATAAATTCATTATGACATATGATTTCTACAAAATCTTTTGCTTCACAAAAATGTGTCAAACAGTGTAGTCAAATTTACAAATTCCTCTTGGAGGCTATTCTTTTAACATATATTTTTTAACGAAAGTAAACACAAGTACGATGTCGCAACCCCACCTCCCCGAATTCTAAAGAGGGAATCGACTTTCTTTTCTTTCTTTTTTCTTTTCTTTTTTTTTATTTATTTTTTTTTTATTTTTTGTTTTTGAAACACAGAAGTTTAGAATATTCAGAGCAATTGCTTTCAAATGTGATCAAATCAGTGTGCTTAACAATGGTTAGGTGTCTTTAACCCTGGTGTAAGTGTGGAGCAGCTGGTGTATTTTACTGGTAACTTTCTCAACCGTGAAAAACGGGTTTCAATAATGTGGAACAATCGGATTTTCGACAATTACATTTGTTATCACTTTTTAAATGTGTGTCATTAAGTCATCAATCATCATTGTTAAAAGTGCCTTACCAAAATTAGACTTGGAAGAAGCTGTTTTTCATATACAACACAATAACGCCGAGAATCTCTTTAACATTTACCTGCCAAAAAAGTTACTGTGCAGTTTTGTTTTGTAAGCAATACGTATTACAGTAGAACCTGTTTTGAACGACATCTGTTTTGAGCGACATCTTGTCTTTTACGACACATTTTCCACAGAAGTAACATGGTTTAGACCAGTTTAAATGCCCCTGCTTTGAGCGACATCCTGCCTTTTACGAGACTTTTGGATTGGAAAAGTTTGGTGTCGCTCAAAACAGGTTCTACTGTATTTGTAATGTTCGTTCGTAGTAATTTTAAGTTGTGACCCACCGAACAACTCTTACGGTAAATTCGAAATAAGAACGATGTGTACACAATAGCACTGGAGATGACAAGAAAAAATGCAATTTACTAAATAACTTCACAAAAATGCATACTATGTATGGCCTATCAACTGTATGAAAGTCTGAACATTATAATTTAAACACAGTTTACTTCATTCAAAGTATGTAACTGTCCAAATTATGGACATGTTGTGTCTTGTGCAAGTGGGATATATGCGATGTAAGATGTATGTGTATCAAATGTTTGTTTATCGATTTTGTATGAAATGTTCATAAGTAAATATGGATTTTGTATGAAATGTTAATAAGTAAAATGTTTAAGATATTTCATAAACATCTGTGATGTTTAGATTGTTGTATAATCGAAACTGATATTGGTACACATTTGCAATTTCTTTACTTTATTTCAACAAATACATACCGTATTCAAGTCAATTAATGCCCACATTCCAGTGCAATCTGAAATTTGGACATTATTAAAGATGTTCAGTTATTTTGGTCATTATTTTGGCATTAATTTGGATGAATACGATCATATTAGGTATTTTCAAGAAAACGTAAATCTAAACATTAGACCAAGAATACGCGTCGAAACTTCTTATTAATGAACACGCTGTGTGAAAAAATTGGTTAACCCTTCACAAGGGGTTTCACTTTAGTCGAATTTATATTCAGCATTCCAAATCATATAAAATGTTTCAGGGTGATGGAATTTAATGTTCTTGTTTAGATATATTACATGTAAATGTGGATTGATGTTAACCGTGGTTTCTCAATCTCACAAACAGTTTACAGTAGTGCAATATATGATAAAATCAATAACATTTTGTTTTAAAATCACTTTATGTTTTGCATCGAAACATATGAATAAATTGTTATACAACAAACTACAGTGTGAATATTATTTTGACAATGTTTTTCGCTTTCGACTAAGATACTAAAGTCAACCGGTATGTAAACACAATCTAACATTAATGAGGGTCAAGACAATCAATTGCATAAAATTAACGTAGTTTTTGGGACGTTCTTCTGTATTTGTGAGCTGTAAATTCTTCAGTCGCATTGACAGATCAGATCAATAAGCCAATTTTCAGATTGCCGTTCATCATTCTGAAATCAGAAGAAGATTTTTGTTCGCAGTTATTAACATGAAAATAATCATCTCTACCCAACTTTATTGCATAAGAATCCAACTTCGCTTCCCAGGACTAGAAATCCACCAAGCCCTCCACATTAATGTAACTTTAATGAACCATTGATACATGTGCGCTATTGGACTTGGTAAAACCTAATAGACCGTTACCAATTAGGACTTGGGGAAGCTGAGGGTATTGTCTGTTTGGAATTGAAGGATAATTTAATTTAGAAGCTGTACAAAGCTGCACATCATTTCACATGTGACGCATCTGGGCCTGCCAAATGACACACACGTTATGTCAGCCATTGTTTTGTAAATTTCTTAATTTTTCAATCATCTAGAAATAGAAGGGAAAGTGTGCCCATAGTCATAGAGCGATGGTGGTTCCTGGAGAGGATGGTTATTATTTTTGATATTGTACAGGAATGAGGTATCTGTACAATGGACAGGAGATGCGATCTTATTGTACCCATTGTGGAATAGTTTAACACTAAATGTAAATTGTTACTAGAAGAACCCGTGCCACCATGGGGAAAGTAGAAATACTGAATCACTATTCAAATGAACACAACAAGGCGATTTTTGCTTCATGAGTTCTTAAAAGTATTTGTTCCCTTGATAATCGAGGTTTTTATTTGTGATTTTCTTAATTATGCTGATTAGCCTAATCTGTCTAGTTAGGAGGCAAGAAAATGCATACTATTAACAATGCCACATCCTACTGTACATGTAATATATAAAATACGGTAGCTAGTGCCTAACTAATGTTTGTCAATCTATGTTACACTATGTCATAAATCTATCTATGCCCCATTAAAACAAAACAATACAGTAATTGCTGTGTGTGGTAAACATCACATTTATGTTAATTATTCTGGATCTCAGCTTACAGTATCAGGACACCCAATTTGTATGTTGATTTGCATAGCAACTTGGGGAGGGTTGTTTGTGCTGTGGTACTGAACAGTGCTTTGATATTTTACTTTGATATTTTGTGCAGGGTGCCAAGATGTTGGCACTGGTACTCACATATTAGGTCAGTTGGGTAGATCAGACGTGATTACAAATTGGACCTGATGCTGAAGGCAAGTGAGACCCAGAGCCTCCTGAGGTTGAGATGATTGTGCACTGATATCATACTGGATTTGACTGGAATAAAACTATATGCATTGCACTATCTACAGTCTTGATCTTTTACGTTTACAAAAGCGCGATTAAAGGAATGAAACTGGATGTCTCAAAACATTATACTATCACAACCATGTGTCAATACATGCTGTTGCACAATTCTACATGCATAAATGACAAGATTAACTAGACGCTTTGCCCACTTTGCACATGTATCTCAATATATAGATATTTATAGGAGTAGGAATATCTCAATACATGTACATGTAATGACAATTGACTTTTCAGAAACCATTGGCAAACTCGATACGGTGTCATCCACAGTAAGCAACTATGCCGGAGGAGAACAAGTTGGAGCTTCGTGGACAGATAAGGTTATGATAGTAAAAGCACAAAGTGCAGACTCAGCTCCTTCTGGTGGGGCTGCTGAACAAGGAGAAGGTGCTGATGATGATGAATGGGTAGGTTTGAAATAAATGAATAGTCCATGTGAAATTAAGTGTTTGATCGCACTTTTAATTTTCTATTTAACCATTATGGGTAGCATGCCATCTCTCAATTCGAGCGGAGAACTCGCCAAACTTTCTGTAATACTGAGTACATGTAATTATGCATTGACAATATATGCATTTACCGTCTGCAAGCTATACCATTTCAGATGTATACGGAACATCGATTATTTTCTTATTATTTTCCTATTACTTTTTTTTCCTATTACTTATTAATATTTACTGTGATTTCTTGTAGGATGACTAAATTTATTAGATCCTCTACCGTGCAGTAAAAAAATTATAGCGGAACCTACACTGGAAATGACAACTAGACTACACGCAAACAATAAAATGAATGGATTATCTAAAATGAATTATGAAATTATTCAGTTTGTAATTTGGTGTTTATTTTTATACGAAATAAAGTTTGCCCCCAAGTGCCTGTAATTTGTTTTATTTTGTGAGGAAAAGCGGCAGTATTCAACGGAAAGCTGTAGTGATAACGTGGAGGATTGCGATAGCAAACGATGGGCTGTAATTGTAATGGCTGATCATAGTCATGTGACTGATCATGTGACATTCAGCTAAATTGTGTACAGGTTCAGCAGAAATCGGCAAAAATGTCAGGAAAAGACAAAATTAACATCTTCCCCTCTCGAATGTAAGTTATTCAGATGTAGCATACAATTTAACAATATCGTAGGTTGATGTAGGCCAACAAATTCTTGAGAAGAGTATTGTATTTTCTAAATTTATCGGCAGAGCAAAATTTAATGGTGCCCATTGGGGCTTTAAAATTTTGTATTAGGAGTGTAGAGTGTGCAAGTTCATGTACTTATATTTTATGATGTTTCTTATGTGATCATTGATATGTACATGTATATATATAAACTAGTGTCTGAACACGAAGCTGACGATTAACTACGTACATGCATACATGTATTCCGTGGACCAGTTGATGTTTACGTTTACATAAATTTGCCTTTCATCCTTTTTGCTCAAATAGAGTAAAATATGTGTTTTATTTCACATTACTTGTAGGAACATGACTCTCATGAAAGCCAGACTAAAAGGAGCTCAGAAGGGACATAGCTTGTTAAAGAAAAAAGCCGATGCCTTGACACTACGCTTCCGACAGATTTTGAAAAAGATCATAGAGGTATGGCATTTTCGTGCAGTCATTCACTGGATTATAGACGAATTGATCTTGTCATTTCGTAGTAGATAAAAAGTACAGATTTAAGTGTAAACTAATCATTTATTGATCATAACACTCTTTTTCTCTTGCAGACCAAGATAATGATGGGAGATGTGATGAAAGAAGCCTCATTTTCACTGGCTGAAGCAAAATTTGCCACTGGGCATTTTAGTCATTTGGTATTACAGAATGTTAATAAAGCACAAATAAAAGTTAGGAGTAAGAATGACAATGTAGCAGGTACGGCTCAACAAATAATTCGTATCTTGATTTTGGCCAATTGCCTTGCACTGATAAACATAATATAAATAATTTTATTATGACATAATGACAGGATGACGACATAACAGCCAAAACGTGTAGAGGGAGTGCCAAAATTGTGAGAAAGATAGTAACAACGGTAGCATTATACCTATACTATTAACATTTTTTTATGTATTCCAGGTGTATCTTTACCAATCTTTGAACATTACACTGATGGTGCCGACAGTAAGTAACATTTTACTACTGTAATTGCTTGAGCTTTTGTGTCCACCATTTCTTGTTAGAATAACTCGGCGATAAAAGTTGTCTCACTGTTGTACCTGATGTACTTGCATACTGGATTCAGTTAGGTTGTTTTCAAAAGTGATCTCCCCATCTGCTTTTCAACATTTAAGTGGGGCCGATAGTAAATAAAGTGACTGTACCTTCATAAAGTAAATGTACGTTAATTTTGGTGAGTTTAGCATGCGTTGAGCTTTCCGAGAGTTTTAGCCTCATTGGCTTAACATTGCATCGTTACCGTCGGAACGTTAAGAGCGGTTTTAATCATAAGAAATTGGTGCAAAGCTGATATACATGTAAACTGTTCGAAGATTAAATGCATCTTTTTATTAATTTTGTTTTCTACACATATATTTACCTTTTTGTGTATTCAGTAAGATAGCGACTAGGTTATTTTATGCAATTTCCTGTTGTATACCATAGGCTACGAGCTGACTGGTTTATCTCGCGGTGGGCAGCAGATAGACAAGTTGAAAAAGAACTATGCTCGAGCTGTGCAACTGTTGGTGGAGCTGGCTTCGTTACAAACTTCATTTGTTACTTTGGATGAAGTAATAAAGATCACGAACAGGAGAGTAAATGCCATTGAACATGGTAATCACCTTTTTACATTAAATCTAAATAAACCAGACTAAGAGTAATTTATGTACTATAATTCACAGGATTAAATTTAGTAGTGTTCACGTTACACGTAACATCAAAGACTACAAATACACGTGTACATCTTTTCAATAAAGGTAACGATAAAACAATTTTAAAGCCCTTTAAGTAGATAAAGATAAATGTAACTGCTGGCTTGATTAAATATAGAATAAAATGTTAACTTTATTGCAGTTATAATACCAAAAATTGAGAGAACATTAGCCTATATCACATCAGAACTAGATGAGATGGAAAGAGAAGAATTTTACAGGTACCACATTTTATCACAATAAAAGAGTAATACAGAATTGCTGGAATTTAACTCTGGTTATGATATATTTCCAACATGTGTTTGTCATTGTCCGTTAGACTAAAGAAGATTCAGAAGAAAAAGAAGGAGATTCGGGCCGAAGCAGAGAAGAAACATGAAGAAATGAGGCGTCAAGGCATGGATGTAGAAGGTGCCAATTTGTTAGACGACACAAGAGATGAAGACTTGTTGTTTGATGATTAGCACATTTATCTTTAATTAAATTTACCAGTGGTTTGTTCTGTTCATTACTACATCAAAATATCAAAGTGATTGTGATGTGGTTATCAAGTTTAGTGGCCGGCAGTTTTTGTTTGATTGCATTTAAACGCCAGCCAGTTCAAACTGTTAGTAATTGTAGGAACAGTATTTATTGTCATGACACGGTATAGTAAAGGATGATATATTGCAGTTGTATTTCATGATTTATTTTTCAATTGGTAACGTTGGTCTTCACTGGCATGTAACATTCCGTTCTATTTTTTGAGCTCAAAATTAAATCGTAGTTATCATTTAAATTGATAAAATCTAGAAAAAAAATAGAACTACAAAATAGAACCATAGTCTAGAGTAATTTTCTGTGATAAGTTTATGTGAATAGTTCAAGCACAATGTATGAATAGTGTAACTGAACCACAAGTAGACTTTGTATGTTCTGTTTGTACAAACTGTATTACAGATACCGATTGAAGACGTTATCATGATTGAACAGGTATGATTGTCGGAACCGTATACATGTATTCCGACTAGAAATGTTAAATACAATCAAATAAAGGGGATTCCCAAACGCTTAGTTCGAGTTTGTGTTTGTGTTTCCCGGTCTTTTTACGGAAGATCTTTAAATACACCTCAATTGCACACATTTGAGTTCACTTGTACTAAAATGTAAACAAACTTAGGAAGCTCTCTAATTGAGGGGGATAAAAAACATCCACCATAAAAAGTTTATGGGGGATCCCTTAATACACCTCAATTATGCAACCCACCATAAAAACTTTACCGAGGATCCCTTGATACACCTCAATTATGCAACATTTGGTATTAAATCTAAAACTCCTGAGCATTGGGAATCTCTGTAATACACCTAAATTACAAACATCCACCATAAAAACTTTACTGAGGATCCTTAAATACACCTCAATTACCATATATTTAAACCATTTTGGGGTCATAAATTTACAGGGGATCCTTTACACAACAATTATGCAACTTTTGAATGTTTTAAATTAAAAATATTTTTTATGGTAGATACACCTCAATTATGGATATTCAACTTCTTTTGTACTGAAATGTAAACAAAATGCAAAGTGATCTCAAATGTGCATAATTGAGGTGTATCTAACATTATTATCTTAATTTAAAAGTTGCATCATTGATGTGTATTAAAGGATCCCCTCCAAAAAATGTACTCAGAAACAAATGGTAATTGAGGTGGATTAAAGGATCCCCAGTAAAGTTTTTATGGTGGATGTTTGTAATTTAGGTGTATTACAGAGATTCCCAGGGCTCAGAAGTTTTAGATTTAAAACCAACAGTTGCATAATTGAGGTGTATTAAGGGATCCTCGGTAAAGTTTTTATGGTGTGTTATGTAATTTAGGTGTATTAAGGGATCCCCATAAAGTTTTTATGGGGGATGTTTTTAATCCCCCTCAATTGGAGAGATTCCTAGGGTTTAGAAGTTTGTTTACATTTTAGTACAAGCGAACTCAAATATGCATGATTCAGGAGTATGTAAAGATCTTTCATAAAAAATCGTGCGAACACAAACACAAACTCAAAGTCAAACAGAGCGTTTGGTAACTCCTAACGGTGCACTCATAAAATAATTGTGCTTAAACTTAAAACAGCAAAGAATTAACATTTTCGTCACTTTAAATCTCATTGTCACTTTATGATTTCAATGGTTTAAAACTTAACGTAACTGTTATCACTTGACTTGGCTGCCAACACATCGATACAGTAGACGTTCCAGTCGTGCGGAAAGGTTGAGCAGAGGTGAGCCAAATGATCATCACATGCATGTGCCACGATTTGAAAGCAACGTAATCACACCGAGTCCGAAACTGGGGCACCGGTGGCCCTGGAAAATGGACCAGATTAAAAGAGAAATAGTACCTGATGCAGGGACAAGTTCAGTACTTCCATGCTCTCGGCCTTCCTCATGCCAGGGTGGGTTATCATCTGTGAGAGCTCCACGATGTCGCCCTGGGTGTCCGTGAGCAGGTTGCGCTTCTTGCCGCCGCTGTCCTCCGACTCCATGCGGCCGTTCAGCGGCGTGTACTGCCCGTCCACGACCGTCGCCATGTCGTCCCTTGGATCTTCTATCGGTGTCGGGTTAGAGTCACTTCCGGCAGACCTCGCCCTGCTTCCACCGAGACCTGAAAGTGAGATATGCACATAATAATATAATAATGCAAACATTTACTTAACATTGCCTAATGTTGTATCCCGTACAGCAGGTAATTAACGCCGTTATTAAATTTGCCTACCTAGTGTATGTGTAATTTAAAACATGCAAAAAATTTTGCACAGAAGTTACACAGACAGCACATTAGGCTTGGACTAATCTTTCAAATGTACTATAAGAGACTTCGACTTTAAGGATGGTGATGCAAAGGTTTCCAACCGCATTAATGTTCAAGATCCTTATGCACATTGAAAAAATATACGTCATTCCTGCAGCCCTCTTTATAATTCTGCTGACCAATCGGATAAAAAGAAAAGATAAAACAAAAAGGAGGAAAAGAATAGGAGACCAACCGAAGACAACACATTTGTTGTGCCCAGTTTTAACTAACAATCCTATCCTATTTTGCATTTTCGAAGCATTCGGATTCGAACCACTCAAAACGTATCCAATGTGTGCGATCCCAAAATGGAATTCTCAAATTGAATGTATGAAAATTAGGTTCCTTCTGCAAGATCACTTCTTTAAATGCTGTCCTAGCAAGAACAAACTGACAGCATTTGGTGATGTTGCTTATTTGGCCCAGTTATACAAAACTGCAGATGTGTCGTATCATCTGATGTGATGACGAAACGAAACGTAATATTCCATATTAGACAGACACTGAGAGTCCTTGTGGAATATGCAGAAAACGGAATGGAAAATCTGTGCTCAGCACTACAGATGCCTTTTGCTGAGAAAGCAATTCAATTTCATCTGATTTATTTCAACATCTGAATATCATCTGCCACAGGAATCTTGCTTTTAGCAATGTATCTCCAAGTCAAATTATCTTGTGAAGCAATGTCCAAAATTGGCCTTACAAACTAACTTGACAATTAGAATAGATCTGCGAAGAAATAAATACATGTCATAAAAAATTAAATTGGCCTGAATGCACCTCGAGTGAGTAACCGAATAAAATGAGAAACTGTAACATAAATCAAATGACCATGATGGTCATAATACCGATTGTTTTAGTTGACTGTAGTCAGCAAGGTAATGCTATTTTTTCCTGCATTTAGCTTGCATGCTGATCTAAAACCTAATCTGCGCTCACAGTCAGCATATTAGCCTTGCTATCCTTCTAATTTTGCGATGGTATGCCAAGCACAACTAAATCCGCAGAATATCACATGTACTGGTAGTGGTGCATGTACATACATGTATGTGTTCTCATTTAAACGGTGGTGTGGCAACTGTAAATTTCGTGGGGAAAGATTATTTGGCAAAAAAAAGACTCATCGATATATATGATAATACAATCAAACAATCACCCAAATTTTAGTGACACACATCAATTTAAGAGCAACCTACCTGCAATGTGTACGTTTTGGGTGGTGGCAGCTGACCCAGATGGGCGATATTTCTCTGCTGAAGTATCCACTATCTCAGAATCCTCGGTCTCTGCTAAAATATGGTCTTCCTCACTTGGGTTGTTGTCATCTATTCTGGGTGTTCCTTGGCATGGAAAAAGTGACTAAATCATCATAATATTCTCGATTCAGCACAAATAGCAACATAACATCAACATAACATAGGAAGTGTTTGACACGCATGCGCGAGCAACAGGTACTTTAAGCAGAATACTTCGGTCATGTACAATCAATAGTCAGGATACTTCAATCATCATTATACTAACAAATTTAAGAGTCGAATCTGTCACGTTCCTGACACCCCCCAAAACGAAACTGCCAAGTT
>JBCAUI010258190.1:0-16084 GCA_038406195.1 Haplosyllis anthogorgicola
GATCATTCAGTTTTCTTTACATATTGAAACTATTGGAATAAACGTTGCAAAGAAGTAACCATTTGTTTCTCTCATTGTGAAAACTCCTAACCCCACCAATTTAAAGCAAACCTCAACATAATCATTCATAATGACAACTGGTTATGTCGTGCACCGCATTGGCAGATCCAGGATTTCCCTACGGGGGGGGCACCCGGCCCGTAGGGGGGGCGCCAACCCAATTTTCACCTATTTTCGCCCAAAAATCGGGAAAACTGCATGAAATTAAGAAAATTTTGGCCGTAGGGGGGGGGGCGCGCCTCCTGCGCCCCCCTAAATCCGCCAATGCACCGCATGGCTACCAGGTGCATTCGGTGCAAAGATATGATCTTTAAAGGCAATGTTCCATTGTGTATTGTTGAAGAGTGAATATAAATTAGACGAACACTGCTGATCTGTCGTAGCCCAGCTAAGTCCTTTTGGTTTGAGCAAATGAGCAATTTAGTGCATTAGCTGTAGGGGACAATCTACTGAGTGATTACTCTGCCAAGTGTTTTTTTTGCTTTCCATGCATCTTAATTAGGATCAAGTACAAGAGAATGTGTGAGGAGAATACGCGAGTAGTACTTTTACAAGGATCAAAACAAACAAGGTTATAATATTGCGAGTCTCGGGACCGGTGGGGCGAACCGTGGCTTCTGTGATATGATGCCAAGGCACAGATTCACGAACAACTTTAAAGCATTCCTTTGCAACATTATGCAACGGATAAACCCGGGCTTAATCCTAATTGACTCCATTGCTTTGCACTGAGTAAATTATGTCCTCGTGTATTTTTAATTTCATAAATTTAACTGCATATATATTTGATAAGCTTAATATGAAGGAAATGGATATAACATCCCATGAAAATATTTCTGCCATATCTGTTTTCCTCGTTTTCCTTTGGTTAACAAGTTTTCTTGTAGTAATGACAATTTTTGTTTGAATTTTTTTTTTTGCAGAAGAGCAATACAGTAAACTTGCGCTGGAGACGTTGGAGGAGCTGGAGTGGTGTTTGGACCAGCTGGAGACCATACAAACTCATCGCTCAGTCTCAGATATGGCTTCCAGCAAGGTATGTATCAGTTTTATAATCGATATCTGAATTAAAATGAATAACCACTTAATCTCTCTGTCACCTCAAAAGAAGTGTACGTTGGTTTCAAGTGTCTAAATAAAGGACATGAGAAATATAAAACGTAAAACGGCATTTGATAGCTGTGTGGTGAAATCTATAGTTTTCTGAGGCCACGACACAATAAAAGGTTAAACAATGGTAACATCTTGAAATGAAAATGTCAACATGGACATTGGTCGAGAATGACAATGGTCCTACCGAGGGCGAAGGGCATAACTTGTTTCTGACATTGTGGTACAAAAGAACATGCGTCGCACATGTCTCTTTTTTGAGTTCAATTTCTCAGTCTGTATTGAAACAATAACACACCATGTCATTGAAACTAGTCGTGATTTAATACTCCCACATCAATGCCCTTGAAAATATTCCCAAATGCCCCAGAAAGCAAATGAAAAATTGCCGTCGAGGTTCCGTTTGAAACATACAAATATGAATATATGTGTGCGTTTGCAGTACAAATTACAGAATATTGATCCACGGTTAGTTCTACGTCATTTGTTAAAGTCAATATCTGCGGAACCTGGACTGAAATGCGAAATGTTGGCAAAACTGAAAGGGAAAGCAATTATGGGGGGTCTATTCACGATACTTGCAAAGAACAAAGAAGAAAGCTGAATTTTCTTTTATTATCTGATCAGATAAGATCGGCGTTTAAGGACTACTCGGTGTATTTTAGTCATGCATGTACATATTTGGAGCACAACAAACAGTGAATCACATGCTGCTGGTGTAAACGATTGGACAACTGGGGATGCTGATAGCTGGCAGTATGACGTCAGTGGGCTGCCAGAACCTGCTGTATTGAGGTGAAGACCTGGTTTCTCATACCTGCATTGTGCACGTAATGGCATTGCAGGGCTGATTTGCAGCTCCTCTGGTGGTGATTGATCTCGTTACAGCTTCACCGTGTGTATCCTGAAGCTGGAGATGATGATGCTCCTCTTTGAGGACTTAAGTCAGCTTCATTGATTTGATTGGAGATTCATCGTTACTTTAAATGCATTGTTCTCAGGTCGTTAGAAAGTTATTCATACCTCCAGTGGGGGTCCAGAAGCAGCTGTCGGTCACACGAGGACAATCCGAAGATGCTTAGATAGTTATTTATTAATACGCAAATACATTGATACTGGATCGTAGCAGATTCATTGACCGTTACGTCAATCAAGTGTGACATATCCGCAGTGGAGAAATTGAATCTGCGTTTCAAGTTTATGTCATTGCATCAGAGTTTAACCTTAAACTTAAAGCAAGTTAAACTGCGAAACAGCATTATTATCAAGAAGACTTTGGAAGAGATAAGAGATAGTCAACTAGAATTGAGCGCGTACCAGGAAAATTTGTTCGGCTTATCGCATGTTTACAGTTTGCGACGGCAATTCTAGATTAATACATGAAAGGTTAGGGAGCCAAATCTACAGCGAATATATTACTATTGTTTGGACTACTTTACAAGAAAGAAAATGTAGTTTTTTCTGGAGAGAGGTAGACGGTATTCCTAGAATTAAAAGGTTGAACGATTTGTACGCAGAAGTTACAGAGGAACCGCAGTTGGTTTCTTTAACCTGCAACTGAATGAAACACTGAATAGAAAAGTACTCAGACTTGTAGCAACTATATCTGAAGCAAGCAAGGAAAAATTGTCATGTCAACTTTAATAATGACTTCGATGCCTACAGGGAGAATGTCGATCGTGCCAGTTGCTGCTGACACCATCACCAAGTGCCCAAACGTAAGTTCAAAACCTCGTATATTTATTGCAAGTAATATCATTTTAACTTTTACAAATTTTAAATCAAACTTAACAAGCTCGCACTTTCGTTCCTTCACAAGATACCGAAGATATCGCCGATTTGGACAAATTAAACCTGATAAAAAGTACAAGCACATATTCATTGAAAAATATGAAAGACTAAAAGGAGACAGGTTGATTTTGATGTAATGTAGTGTTATTGAACAGTGGTCATTAAAGTGCATTATTCGAAGGCAATTATTCGTCTTATTTATTGTGTGTGATTGTAATGTAGGAGGTAGCACTAAGCTACTACATAGTCGGATCCCTGGTAAGGCCAAAGACGAAGACAAAATGATTGAGTGTTTAACGGGTACTTGTGGCCTCTTGTTGTAAACAAGAGAAGGAAATCGAATCAATTTGCTTGGCACCACTTCTCGGACTGGGAATCAATAGAGGACCATTTAAGGTTCGAAACATCCTAGTCCAGGGACAATTCGTGGAAACTTCAATCAATATGTATGAAAATCCAGCACCATCATCGGAACTTGACGCATTTGTCACGTTCAGAACCAGATATTTTGATGGAAACTGTTCGTCAGCGTCAGTAGTGTCAAGAAAAAAAAACAATCAAAACTTTTAAATCGTAAACAAGTGTAACTTTCCTTTTGTAAAATTGTTTGTTGTTTATCTCGAAATATGAATAAACAGCTTCATTTTATTTGAAGTCCATATCATGTTGCGGAGGCAAAGCTGTGAATATCCAGTACTGCATGAAGCCTTGAGTCTGTGGTCTACTTTGCAGTGTCAATTACGCAAATAGACAGAAAAGTAATTATTGTAGCCTAATGGTGTAGTGAAGGGACTTCGTAGTACTTTTATTTTGTACTTAGGGAGAGGAGGCTAAATGGCTTCATCTTGACAAAGGAAATTCATTTCCATTTTACATCTCGTAGGTGTAGCTCTTGTTCGCGTGGATTTGAAGTGTTCTGGGAAACGAATCTAGGTTTCCTCTGATTTTCTTTTGTACTTGTTTGTAAAATCCAAATAAAACGTACAGCTTATGGCAATGGTACGTTTTACGAACGTTACTGGAATGATAACAAAATTTGGTTAAGGAGCAACGGCGACTTTAGCTAACTTCTCTGTTCCCAACATTGAGACTGCAATCTGTCCATAACAAATTGAAGGCCCGTACACAAATTTTTTAACGAAAAACCCGATAACTTTCGTCTTAAATAAATTGTTTTATTTTGCCGTTCTGTCTTGATATTCTATTTTACTTAATTAACCGCTGTGGAAATGTTTAACCTTTTCAACTATGTTGTGGTTTGATAATTCACAATGAAAGCAAAAAAAACCCCATAAATTTTGTGTACTTCTTGGCTGGTTGCCACTTAATCTAAACTGATTCAGGAATATCCATTCACACGAAGGAAAAGGTGCTAAAATGATTGCGAATTGCAAATATGATCTAAACTCTCAGTGATTTGTGAAAAGGTTCACCTTGGGATATATTTGGTGATCACTTTGTTACTAAGACCAATGTCATCAGTATACGGACGAGATAATAAAATGGACAAATACTGAAATCAGAATAGAGTGTCCAACCTTTAGCCCAGAGTTAAAGTACGAGTGTCAGTTTTTGAGGAAAAGTAATTTCACAGATTTTACAGACGATTATAATACTAGGCCCACAGCTCTTGAAATAGTGATTGAATTTAAATCCATGTTCGTTAATTTGTTTCAAATGTATCAGTTATTCAAACTGTAAAATGTTTCTTTTTTCAATTTTAATAAAAAGAAGCAAGACAATTTACAACACAAATAGACATTGTGTTGTTGCCTATCAACAGTTGTTGACATGGTATTGCTGAGTGCACTCAATGACCTCGGCAATAACACCTCAACACCTCGGCAATAACACAATTGCTCAGCACTATCACATGTTATTGCTGAACTAATAGCCAATCATATTGCTGGAAATAAGGGCGTGTCCGTCCAAAAAATAATAATGTTTTTTATTATTTTTTTCATGGACACACCCTCCTTTCGAGCCACCTGATTGGTTATTAACTCGGCAATAATATATATGATAGTGCAGAGAGATGTTATTGCCAAGGTGTTGAGGTGTTATTGCCAAGTGTACTCAATGACCTCAGCAATAACATGTCAACAACAATTGTTGCTAGGCAACAGCAATAGGCAAATGTCATCACATTTTATGACATTCCAAATATTATTTATTTATTTTATATTATTTATTTTATTGTCCATAAAGTTTTATGGACTATTTTGCTTCTTTGGAGTGAAATAAAATATAAAATAATAAACCAATTATTACAAGATTTTCTCGGCAATATCAGCTGATAGCATCTGAAGGCCAGAAAAGGGGTCATATTGCCTGAAGGCATGAAGGGTGATATTGCACTTTGTGCCTTCAGGCAATATCACCCCTTTTCTGGCCTTCAGGTGCTATCAGCTGATATTGCCGAGAAAATCTTGTAATAACTGACATTTATCATTTTGTTCTATTTTCTCTTTTCAGTTCAAGAGAATGTTAAATCGGGAGTTAAGCCACTTTGCAGAATCCAGTAAATCAGGCAATCAAATCTCAGAGTATATCTGTAGCACATTTCTTGGTGAGTATGTGTCCCTTTTTTTTGCTTCAGTGACAAGAGAAAGAGTTGAAAAGGAAACGAAATGCATATTTTACCAACGTTAAAAGGCTAAACAGGCGTTTTATGTCCGGCTGTGGGATATTGCCTTATTGTCACGTGCATGAAACATATGTCACGTTTGTGTACTTGTTCGTGTATAATCCATATTATTTTCCAACGGACGGTGGACGTCACCAAGAGCTGTCAAAAATTATTACATAGATGCTTGCTTAATTTAATGTGACAAACCAAATGTATGAATTTATTTCCCAATACCAGTTATGAGTTGTGGTCAGATGAGTTACAGAATTCTTTGCCTCCTGAAAAAAGACAAGGGTCTGCGCTGACATTTTCGATGATTGCAAGTTGCTAAAAGTGTAACCGGGAATCATTATAGGTGCCTGGTGTAGCCTGACTAGCCTGTCGTGACACAGTGACAGTACAATTACTTATTAACCAACTCGATTTGTCGTCCCACCTTACCGTCCAGGTCGCCGCTGTAAAGGTCACATGCCAGAGGAGACTGATTGCCTTCATCTCCCAGTGATGCACTCTTATTAACTGTTAACGTTTTTACGTAACACAAAATACGCCGACAGAGATTGCACTGCAGTTTGGCTAAATTCCACATGAAATGTTACGTCATTAGAGAATATTGTTCAATATTAATAGAATCACATAATTTTGTATTTTAGGTTTGAACTTCTGTTGTTTTAAAGAAAGAAGCATTTTTCTGTTTTGTTTTAAAGAATGACAAATGAAATGGCAGAGTGTGAATTAAATTTTTGAGTTGTCACATATTTAATATAAATAAAAAAAAATTTTTTTTCGAAACACCTTAAGAAATGGTCGAATTGCACTTGAACCTTTCTTTTCTTTATACAATCACTTCGTATTACTCACAGATAAACAGCAAGAAGTCGACATACCTTCTTTGAAAATTGACCACAGTGACCAAATTCCTCACCCACACACACAAGTTCAAGGCAAAAGTAAGATTTTCAAAGCAAATCCAAAATTACATGTTAAACTTGTTTGTTCTTTCTTTGCAAATTGGCTGAGCTTTCCGTAGCAGTTAGACACTGTTAGAAATCACAATTAAGTTTTCCGAACTCTTGTACATATTAACCACTTTTCTGAATTAATTTTGCTTGATAATATGCAGTAGAGGTTGCACACACATGTACAAATTCGTTGATTATCCAACCACGACTTTACAAAATCTCATAATATTGCATATTACAATACACGTTATTTGTTGCAATTCGTCTTATTTTGGCAATTTAATTTATTTTCATCCAATAGATTAAGTTACAATTCACAGTGCAGTGTAATTCGTTATTTTGCAGCAAATAAATGAGAGCGCATCTGCCAAGGATATACATGTATGTGTGTACAATTTGCATGGTGTTTCATCGTAAGATCATACACAAGATAAAATCATCATGCAGATTACGTCCATAAATTGCTTATAGTATTAATAACAAACATTTTTATTGTAGATACCGTTTGCATATATTTAAGTACCCTAAGTTCAAGAGGTTTCCACGATCGTTGGAGAATAAAGTTAATAAATGTCGTAATTTTATAATATAAACGCATGTATTAAACGTTTTTGGGACTCGAGTGAAATAATATCGATAGGTATTCAGGGATTCTCCAAGAAAGCTATGTTTTAATTGTATTCTTCTATCACAGACAAACAACAGGAGTTGGATTTACCGACCCTGAAGGTGGAGGACACTGATGCGCCAAATTCAACTGGAGCAGCACCCAACAAGAAGAGAGACAAGAAGACGACGCCAATGTCACAAATCTCAGGTGTACGCAAGCTCAAACACACCAATAGTTTCACTGGCATGTTGCCAAAATATGGTGTAGAATGTGCCAATGAAGAAGAGTTAAATAAGGTGGGTCGCCTAATGGAAAATTAATTTATGTATCTGTTAAGGTAGCTATCCATGTACATAAACACAGTGTAGCTGAAGGCACTTGAGGAAAGTAGTGGTGCAATGCAATATGAAGTGTCTCTAAGGGTTCAATGCAACTACTTTTGACCTTTCTCATTGTCAGTATTAGAAATTGCAATTGAAATACATTCAATTCCTTAAGTTTTCACCTTGACAGTCAGTTCTCATAAAGCTTTTAATTCTGTATTTCAGATTATGAATAATATGGACCAGTGGGGCATAGATATCTTCAAAATCGCAGAACTAACCAACAACCGACCACTGACCGCAGTAACATACACGATATTACAGGTAATGATTGTTTGCAATTCGCATGATCAGCCCAATATCTAGCCAAAATCAGGTGGTTGAACACACAAAAATGTTTAATTTTAAACTGTGTACAGGGATGAAACATCAGTAATATAAAAGAGAAAATACAAGCACCTAAAGTTGATTACCAACCTACTGATGATATACTTCTGGTTTGCAGGAACGTGATTTAATGAAGACGTTCAAGATCCCACCCAACACACTAGTCACGTACCTGATGCACTTAGAAGACCACTATAGGCGTGATGTACCGTACCATAACAATGCCCACGCGACAGACGTAACACAATCCTCTCATGTCCTACTGTCTTTACCAGCTCTTGAGGTATGCTGAATTCTTCATTATTGCTGCTTCTGTCAGATATTAATTCAACTGATTTTAAATATCAAATAGAACTGATCTGCATTCATTGAGCAGACCTAAAATGGATCTTTTTTAATTCAAATATTTTGTCCGTTTCAGAATGTATTTACAGACTTAGAAACACTTGCTGCCATATTTGCTTGTGCCATACATGACGTAGACCACCCAGGGCTCACCAACAGTTTTCTTGTGAATACCAGTAAGTATTCTGTTACATGTGTAGCAACTCACTCATGTTGTGTAGATTAACGCTCTAAAGGTATCACATGTAAATTACTTTTGCAATTTTACTTAAGTTATCCGGAGAAATGATTCATTTGCACGGTCCCTTTTTAGGTTCTGAGTTGGCAGTGATGTACAATGATGAGTCGGTGCTTGAGAACCACCACCTTGCAGTGGCCTTCAAGTTGCTGCAGGAGGAGGGCTGTGATATCTTCCAAAACCTCACAACCAAACAGCGGCAAACGTTGCGGCGCATGGTCATAGATATGGTATGTGTTGCTAGAAATAGTAGTTTAAACATAAAAGACGTTTCACTAAAAGGAAGTAACCATAAGAAGAACCTCACTTTTCATTACTTTATGCAGATTGAAAGTTCATGCTCCATTTTAACATTTCAAAAGTAAATCTGTCATAAAATAATCATTGCCTATGACGATGCAATTACCTTCATAATCATGAAAGAAGCCATTTCAAGACGGCAAAGATTTTTTCTTTTTGTCGACTTGTATTCGTTTTTGTGACAGTCTATTTCACCGTCAAGAGCTTTTTGTGGTGACGTAATTAATTACGTGATTGATAATCAATATTTATATCGTGAGTTTCTTGTATAATTATTCGCGAACTTTTTCACTCTGAATGTTATCTTTATTTTACTGAGTTATATTTTATGATGCAATTTTGTCCATGACCATCTCGACAGGTATTAGCAACAGACATGTCCAAGCACATGAAACTTTTGGCCGACCTGAAAACGATGGTCGAGACCAAAAAAGTGGCCGGATCAGGAGTTTTGTTGTTAGATAACTACACTGACCGGATACAGGTGGGAGTCATCTCAACCAGATCAACATCACCTCTACCTTTACTTCTTTACTGAAATCCTCTATTGCATTCACTCTTCTTCTGTTTTATGTTGTTTTTTGCATGAGCTCAAAAACTGCACATTTCTGAATTTTATTTCATTCCCTCTTTGGTTATTTTTTCACATCTACAATAGTCGATTGCTATTGACAAAAGCTGCTGCCGAAAAGATCAAAAGGGGGAATGGATATTAGAATTTGTTGCAGTTTTGAGGCTCGAACTAATGATCTGTGCTGAATTTTAGTAGTTGATTGCAGTGATTATTGTTCCTTACTAATCATACTGCTGTATTCATTTTAATACAGCCACACGTAAATATTTTTTAATCCTCAGAAAATTAAGCAACAAATTTTGGGTGAGATATTTTTGTTTCGTAAGGTTGAAAATTACTCTTTGTCAAATGTGCTTTACCAATATAAATATGCAAGACAATAATGATTCACGTGTGGTTGTAAAAGACATCACTTGCAGCTTCACAGATGAACGTGAGGCATTGATGTGCACTTAGTAGACCCATACTTGACCTTGGTGTGACCTTGATATTGTACAAGTACATGTTTTAACCAAGTAGAAAGCAGTGCTGCAAGTGTTTGTGTATTTGTAAATGGCTGTTTAAATCGCAGGTCCTTGCCACTGATATGAGTAAACACATGGACCATTTAGCAGACCTCAAGACTATGGTTGAAACGCGCAAAGTATCAGGCAACGGCCTACTTAAATTGGAAAGTTATGATGAACGAATTCAGGTTTGTGCCTCCAAATAGCAGCAGGGCAAATATATTGGAAGCAGTTTTTGTCATTATCATTAGGAGTTTTAAGATTCGGGCATTTTCAGCTTTGGTTTCCACTTGTTTTCTACTTTGCAACAACTAATTAGATAGGTTCACACTAAAATGGGAAGGTGCTGGATTTATTTTGTTTCGGGAGCACTACACTTAATCAGTTAACGTTTTGCGAGTCACGTTGTAGGCCAGATAAACAGTTAGGACATTTTGGGCACACCATTTTCCTTATTTCCCTCTGTAAGTAGCATGACTTCGTCTTTACTTTAATAAACTACCTTTTATCCTTACATCGTTATTCTCTGTTTGTTTTTACCCTTTTCTTATGTATTCACCAACTTTTACTGCAGCTTTCTAACACATTACCATTCATTGGCAGCAGTGCTTGTAGAAGTAAAGTAGTTTCATTAGTCTTATTCATTTTACAAATCTATTCTTTTCCTCAATAAATCTTTTTCTAACGCAAAGTCGAAAGGATACTTAGATGCAGTTGGAAAATATTTTTTGTAAATACAGTTAGTAAAAGCAAGTACTTCATTATCAATCCCATCGATTTCTTAATTTCCTAGATGGATTTGGCATGAATGATGGCATCTTTTTCTTATTTGGTACTTTAGGTGCTACAAAACATGGTGCACTGTGCAGATCTGAGTAACCCAACCAAACCACTTGAGATATACAAAAATTGGACGAACCGTGTCATGGAAGAGTTCTTCGTACAGGGAGACCTGGAGAGAGAACGAGGCATGGACATCAGTCCTATGTGTGATAAACACACTGCTACGGTCGAGAAATCACAGGTTAGAAACTTAAGTTTCGTTTGGAAACACTTTACATTGCTTAAGTGGTGGGACAATGAGCAGAAAATGGACAATAATTTGTAATTATTCACATGTGTAATTGTAGAAAAATAAATGGAAGGAATTTTACATGGCAACATAGTTTAGATATATATAATCACTATGAAAGTGACTTCAAACTGGTACTCTGTAGGTTGGTTTCATCGACTACATAGTGCATCCGCTGTGGGAGACGTGGGCTGATCTAGTTCACCCAGACTGTCAGGAGATTCTCGACACGCTGGAGGATAACAGAGACTGGTACCAGTCGATGATCCCGGTGTCACCGTCCGCTTCCTCCTCCGACGGCAACTCCCACTCTACAGTAGCAAGCGGAGGTCGGGAGGGTACAGCTCAGGGTTCGGGTCCTCATGAAGAAACCATGCACGATCCAAATAAGTTCCAATTTGACATTACATTAGACGAAGACAGTAAAGAGGATGAGGAAGCACAGGAAATGCTCTCATGTAGTTCGGACAGTAGAACTCTACTGCAACAGCAACCACCCCCACCCCAACAAGGCGCAGCCTCAACACAAGTGACAAGTACAGGGTCTCGGGGTCACCCGGTCATACAATTGAGACGTCACACAGAAGAGGATATTGCTGAGGAGGTCGAACCTTCGCCGGGTGACACGGAAGCATGACCCTTAGGTTGCGCCCTTTGTTGGATATGTCCGGCTCTGTTCTATAAACGCAACAGGAGTGCATCGTACAACCGCATCCCACGCCAGAATAATAACCAGCAGGATTTATAATGTGATTGAACACTATCTACAAACAATACAGAATTGTGATATTAAATACTGTACAGATAGAGTTAAGAATTATACAGTTTTTATTATATGGAAACCTGAAGGAAAAATAACCTGGAGGCGTGTATGGCTGGCTGCTCGCAAGCTGAGCTTAGCTGTTGCTAAATAGATCAGACTACATTATTATAATCTGCATATACTAAACATAGTTTTGTAGGATAAACATAAATTTGGGACTTATCTAACGAGGGTGCAAGGACTAATTGACTATTATAGATAATTGTTTAATTACTATTATAATGAATGAGGCAACTGTGATCCATGACATTTATGATTTTTCTCAGTGTAGAGAGATCAAAATGACATATAAATGATAATTATTTCAATAATTGGGTGCATATGAACATAATTCAAGGTGAATTATAATGCTTTTAAAGAGGACATGTGCTTAAACCAGACGGCTTTGGAAGGTAGACAAATGTTCTTCAGTGGTTTGATTGCCAAAAAACAAGAGTACCATGAACAGGGTATGGTTTGTCGGAAAACAAAATAACAAACAAATGGTGCATATGAAGCTCTGAAAATTGCTGAAAACGTCCATTAGCTACATGGGCAAAGCTAAATAACTATGCTATGTTTCACTCATAATCCAGACTTCCATTATATACTCGTCAAATTGTAAAGATGTAAAGATGCAAAGAGAAATACAAGAGGTTGTGTGCTGCGTGTCTACGACTACATGGGTAGAAGGTGTATAACTAAGAGTAGTACTCTTTGTATTGTTTTTACTCGTCAACCCCTTGTAATCCAGCCCTTCTAACAGCTATCTTTACGTATTAAACGAACTGTTTGTTATGATTTTCACCAGAATTTCCATGAAGGAATACAGCGTTTTTCTTCCATTTAAACCTTTATTGTGGAATTAGAAATCGCATTTCAAATGTTTTAAGTTTCAACGTCGAACCACACGTTACACGTTATTGAACTGGCTACAGGACCATTATACACTGCAGACTTTCAATCATTTTTATCAGCAAAAGAACAGTATAAAGTATTTAAGTGTTAACTAGATGTAACATAGCAATGGTAAGAGTGTTATATGAATGTCATTACTGTTAACATTTCAACGTAGGTAATATTGTGTTATTCTTTTTTATACAACAAAAGTATTTAAATGTATTTCCTTATTGACTCCATGAGCAAAGTGAATGCCTGAACAAATTTAAAGTAAAGAAACAGCAACCAATAGATTTATTAATTATCTCATAATTATACCTGTGCCCATCTCTGAGCAATATTCTAAGATGTAAGTAACTTAACATAAAAGCAAATTGAACCAAATTTTACATATCTGTGTACTCTATATTTAAGAGTGCTACTAAATATTGAACCAGTCATAATATTTGCATATCACTCAAAAACTTAAGAAATACATATATGTTTAGAAACAGAAATAGGCCCAAAATACTCACAATAAGTTATTTCTTTAGTATATCAGTGCGCATAAACATAGTTTTGCTGATAAAGTTAAGATGTAAAGTGAAATACAGTTAAACGAACATGTCCAGTTTCCTAGATTCACGTTGTGTTTAGGCTTCCATGAAGGCAAATACTATAATAATATTTACAGCAATAAAAAAATTTAAAGTGGAGCAAACCATTTAAACAAGTGATGTTAAGTGATCGTCTTTTGTGTACGAACATTGTTAATGGATGAAAGAGTACCAAAAAACTTATTTCATGTTAATCAGTTATTCGTGATTCTGTACTGAAAGAGGAATGACTTTATGCGTGATTTGAGTAAATACCGTATTAATATTAATTTAATGATGGTAATCACTTGTCACTATGTGTGGGGATTGGGGGATTCAACTAAACCAATCTGATCATTAACATCAAGCACTGTCGCTGCATAAGATTGCACAGATCATTTTGTTTTCTTTATGTGGAAAGCAATGTATTATTATTATTATTGTTATTAACCTTATTTTATCATTGTGAAATGAATGTATTTATAAGAAGCCAATACCAAAGGAATAAGAAATGAATACTAACAGGTTTTAATTAATTAGTGGCGGAATTAATTCTGTGTGAATAATCTAGTCTAGGAATAGAATATGTTCAATTAAACTGAAAAATGTATAGGGCTATTCTGAGCCTACTATATATACTATTTTATATTGCTGGTGAGCAATAGACTAACACGCTTCTTTCTCTTTCAAGAAAAATAAATTATTTTGTATACAGGATCAGTGCAAGTTGTGCTGCATAAGGATAGAGCTCGTTATCGAGGTTTCATCGCGTTTTCATTGAGAAATATGTAACTTGTAAACCAGTAAACGTTACAGCATTTACTTTACTCATCAAGAATTGTATGTACTCGTTGGTGTTAACCAAGACATGCAAAACTTATTGCCAAATATAAAATCAAACATTACCAGTAAACCCATAAATATTATTTTTTAATATTCCCATAGTTGTTACACGTAGGTCTAAACTTAGCAAATTTAATAAAATTATAATAGATTTGTACACGTGTATAAAACGATAAAAAGCAAAGGTTGATACTTTATGAACACAGTAACCTACACCTGCTGTCATTTCCCCCTCTTTCTTTTCTACAAAATAATGAATGTATGTATGATTTTAAGCAAACAGATCATCTACATTCTATTTGCGTAAAAGCTTTATCCCCTTTCAGTAATATTTTGTACATAATTGCAAATATTTCATCTGTAAAGAAAAGAAAATCATTATTATAAGAGCCAGTCTTCAGAAACTGTTCTAATGGATTGTTGAATCTAGTGGCCTAGTGGTCCAATGTTGTACTATTGTTTTGACAAAATATTTATTTATAAATAAAAGTGGGCTTACTGACTAAGTAACAGTGTGTTTTCTTTTGATGTTGTTCTTTCAGTACGACATAATGATAATACAACCGCAGAAAAGAAAAAAGTTTTTATTCATTTTGAGAAACGCACAATGAAATGCTAGTTTTATTCACTTTTATTTTTGCTGCCTGAACAGAGAGTTGAGTGATGATGTTGGTCTGATTTATTTTCAAAGATCGAAACTTCACGTACATGACACTTCCTGCAGTTGAGGCATCAATTATCAGTACAATTTATTTGGTAATATTAACGTTAAGATAAACATATATATAAATGCAAAAATTTACATGTTAAAAACATGCAGTGCACTTCATTTTATTGGCTGGCCAAAGGCTCCATCTGTAGTCAAACTTTGACTCTGTAACTCTTCAGTAAAGAAGTCCACGTTACACTTCCTGTCTGCTATTTTTGTAGCTTGAAATTTCATCATAATTTTTAGTTTAATTGAGTTTTTACAGTCTTGGGGATGGTAAAAGTAGTATTTTTACATCCAGACCTAGGAATAGGTGGGGCTGAGAGAGCAGTGTTGGATGCAGGGCTTGCCCTTAAAGCCAAAGGCCACAGTGTGCAGTTTGTGACAGCACACCATGATGTTGGACACAGCTTCCAAGAAACCAAAGATGGAACATTTCAGGTGAGAATTGACATGTGTACGTTAGGCCTACAGCAGAAAAGTGTAATGTCTAATCGTTGGGCACTGTTGAGCAGTTGAAAAGTAGGTAGCGGAAGAATCATGGCACTCGAGCCTAAGAGTAGCAATTTACTACTTACTATAGTAACTTCTTCTCAGTGTCCCTGCATGGAACTGGTCCAGATCAAGACAATCTGTATCACAAAATACTACGTAAATGTCAGTCTGATATAATTGACTTGCAATACTTTTTACAGGTTATTACAGCAGGTGACTGGCTGCCCAGGAGCATCCTTGGTCGTTGTTACGCCCTGTGCGCATACATACGGATGATATATGCTGCTGTGTATTTGGTCTTCTTCAGTTCGTTACAATTTGATGTAATATTCTGTGACCAGATATCTGCGTGTATACCAGTGCTGAAGTTCAGCAAAAAGAAGATAATATTTTACTGTCATTTTCCGGACATGTTACTAACTCAAAGGAAGTGTACGTTAAAGAAGCTGTACAGAGCACCAATTGACTGGTTAGAAGAAAAAAGCACCGGAATGGCAGACCGTGTTTTGGTCAACAGCAAGTTTACAGGTAACTTTAGCCTACTTGTTATAAAAGTAGAGATATTCACCGTTCAAAAAGATTAGTCCATGAATTCGTGTCCATTCACAAGGGACTAAAGCTGGTATAGGACAGAGAAGTGTATTGTGTATGCACACTTGTGGTTTTTGGAGGGTTTTTTCTTTCATAAAATTATGAGGAATATATTTAAGGTGACGTGTTCAATGAATGTTCATATTGCTTTTCTAACATACTGTCAGACGTCGATCCGGCGTGTGTATGATTCGCGACGACTGATTATGGGTTTTAACGCACTAGGACAAAGAGGAGATGCAAGTAGTGATGTGTAGATATA
>JBCAUI010258301.1:0-16083 GCA_038406195.1 Haplosyllis anthogorgicola
GTTGTTGATTTTAACTGTTAACAAATAAATTGATAATGAAACTAACTATTTGTCTTGGTTTTCAGAAAAAATAATTATGAGAAGTACAGCTTTTGAGGAATATTAGCTAAAGAGCCCTGCACTAGGAGCCGGGGGGCCCACCTTGGGGGACTGTACCCTAGTGCAGGGCCCTGAGAAAAAATGAGAAAATTTGAGTTTTCAAAATAAATAATAATAATTACAATATTATCAATAGAACAACATTTAAAGGCACATAATTTAGATACGTTTTAAAAAAAAAATCATCAAAATCGGTAAAAAAGGACGCACAGTACGGATTTTTGCTAGAGGGCCCCGCCTTAGGAGCCCATACTATATTATTAACTTGAAATAATAAAGAAATTGGCATTCAAAGAAATTACATTGGAAAATACCCCTGTGTTCTGTAATGACCAAGTGAACATTTTGACATAAGCACCACATCTTCTTTGAACTTCCTTACGTTTTTGTCGTTTTCTTTCGGAAATATGGACTAATGTTAATGCTAACTACTGAGTACATATGGTACTACTTGTGGGGATATATAATACCATATATTGGAGACGAAAAGTCTCATTCATAATCAAAAGCTTCTGTCTGGTTTGTTTAAAAAGTGAGTTAATCAGCTTCTGGGGATGACATGTAAATTGTGTAAAATCCGTTTTAAATTATACACGCATATGAACTGAAACATACATCTAAAACCAGACTCTACACTACAATTGCATTCAAAAACTACAACTAAATTTATACCAAACGTTAATATGCACAAGCATCAAAATAGATCTTACACAATAATAACAGTTGTCACCCCTGCAATTACTTAATATGATTTTATGAGCACATAAATCATACCCAACGTTTTTGCTATTACCAGGACACACCGTAACATTATCTTTATCTTGCCGCTTTGTTAGTTTATTTTCTGTTCAATAGAATTTCCTGGATGAAGGGTTTTAACTTTTAGATTATATTTTGTGATTTTACTTATTAAATTGTGACAAATCAGCGATGTAAGGTCGCAACTAAATTTTTTATTAACATACAAACAATTTATTTATTTATTTACCGCTATTACTTTTTTCACTTTTTCTAGTTTAACTTCACAGCATGAAGAACAAGTAACACGCAAAATTGTTGTTGATGGCACCCTAGTTCTATATTCAACACTTTTTGTGGTATATCCATTATACATTCAATTGTGCCTTTAATGTCGTCTCAATTATCTATAATTCTTTTGAACAACAGCAGAATACCAGGTCTTCTCTTTCATTGAAACAAAGATGCAATGCAAATTTCGTTCTTTGGGAATGAGATAAACACTTATTTCAATGATGCAGAGGGATAAAAGATAAAACAGTTAGTCGATTGTGATTCCTTTTTGAAATTCCAGATGTGATCTATCTATATAATGTACTCATAAACACGTCACTGGAAATATCACTCTCCTGTAAATTCTGTCCAAATGACCTCACTTTAAATTCAGCCATGTACTTTTCAGACAAAACGTGTCACTTTGAATTCAACTATGTTCATTTTACGATAAAACACATGTTCCTTTTCAACCAACACATGCCACAGTATCTTTACTTTATATGTGTAAATTGATAGTACATATAACCGTGCAATACACGGGTTTAACCAACTAAATTCTACCATCAAAGACAAAGCAATAGGTTTAGTCTTATCAAGATACCAAGCAGGTGAATGCAAGTATTCAGGTATCCCACATTTATAATTTCATTAAAGCTGTGAGTATATCTGATGAACTTTAAACGGATCTCACCTCTCAATTCAATAGGATGTAACCAATGAAAATACATTTCAATAAAAATTTCAGAGATATTTTTAGAAGTCAAATTATACCAGTATGAAGTATGTTAATCAAATAAAATGAGAACAAGAATTCTCAGAGTCAAGAGTTGTGGTAGATGTAATTGACAACAAATTTACAACAAAGACGTCTTTGTTGTAAATTTGCATATCGTAAATGTTTCAGTTTAATATTTTACTTACTAAATCGTGGTAAATAAATGATGCAATAGAACAACCAAATTTTATTTACACACAAACAAATGGGCAAGATAAAAATCTTACACGCTACAGTACACAGAGTATACCATACTGACCAAACTGAACTCTTTACACATTTAATTTCATTTACCCTTACTACCAAGTTTGTTTCCAATCAAATATACAAACGAGTTGATCAGAGATCAAGGCCCCAGCTTGGCCCCCATCACTGGGGGTGGGGGGCAAGTATTCCAGTCCACTTTGCTGAATTTTTCCCACAGCATACTCTCTGGGATCATGTTATGGCAAAAATTCGAATTTTGTGATTTTTTCATTTTCAGGTGGTTTTCTGGGGCGGGGGCGACCCCCCCCCCACCCCTCCCCCCGAGGTTCAGGGTGGCGGGAGCCCTTGTCAACTTTTTTTTAAAATATGCGATTTTTTAATTTAAATGAAAATGCCGTTGAGTTTGAGTCTGTATCTCGAGCGGTTCTCGCGTAATTGCCATTTTACCCCCAGTGATGGGGGCGAGCTGGGGCCTTGATCTCTGATCAACTCTTTTTGTTACTTATTCATGTTCCAGGTGCAATCAGAAGTGGAACTGGAATCCTATTAGCTGTTACAATTATCTACCAGTACTTCGAGATATTTGTGAAAGAACAGAGTGAGATGGGGAACATTACAAGCACATTTTAAGTCATTGTTGTCGAGTTACGAATGGATCTGTATGTGTTGTGCATAATTTGTGTGCGCGCTAGTGATGTGCTCACTGAAGAGCGAAAGGACCATTTTGGACGAAGCTTTATTTAGAACAAAAAGACTTTGACCAGCATGTTGCTACATTTGATTTATCTACAATTTGAACAGAATAAATAAAATGAATTTATCCATTTAAACTGGTACTTAAAGTAATCAAATCAGCCCGGATCGAAGTTTTGTGTTTCAAAATAAACAAATGGTGTGACAAGAAGTGCTACAATCCAGATGTAAATATTTTTGTCGCAATTTATCACAATTGGAGAGTCATACATCAGTTAATTAAGCTGTAAATATTCATGAACTAAGTTCTTTGGAAAAAAGCTCGTTTGTTCATGGTATACTGTTGCTATGGGTATTTACATGGCAACATACTTGCATATCCTATGAGGATTATGTTTTTATCAAAATTTACATACATGTACGTTGCTGTGGCAATAATTACACTTTAGTCAGGTGCAGGGTTTGATGAGAATTTTAAGAAAGTCGACTCTGTATGAAAGTAAATAGTATTTATATAAGAATGATTTTGCCAAAGTGATTGGATAAATATCCTCTTAAATTTTGACATTGCTGTCCATTGTGAAAAAAATGTCAAAAAGAAAATAAAAAAGATAAAAAACCGAAATTGGCTTGTATTATTTATTTGTTCCTATTTCAAGTACATAACGTATAGTATAGAAAATAGCGGTATTGTTAAAATGGAATGTTATTCTGGTAAAAAGATTTTTAAATAGCAACAACAATTGGAGCTAAAGCCGTCTTTTGCTGTAGCAAGGAATTTGCAAAAGACGAACATCCACAAAAACGTATACGCAAATCCAAGATTTGCATGTGTAAAGCTCACAGGTATTGACGTTCACGCTCACGTATTTTCACGTGTTCGTTGCTGCTAAACCTTCCTAACAAAAGATTGATAACAATAAAACTAGAAACAGTTCTTGTGCTAGTGCGAGAATAGTGGATGGAATGTGAAATAAGGCTGAAGTCACTGGACAGATTTCGATTAAAGGCGGAAATGTAACGAGGTCAATGTACGTTATGCTTACCCTAGTGCCATGATTTTAAGAAGATACACCTGTCCCGATTAATTCGATTGAAATGCCTGCTTCAATCCACACTGACTGCTTTGTTACTCTGATAATTTTTTTTAATTCAGTGGAAAATGTATCAGCTGTATAGAATTATTCGATGTTAGGTATTAAAAATATTTTCTCCAAAAGAAATTTCTTAAATTGTCACCTTCTAAATTGTCTTTCCAACTAGCCTTTGATACATTGATAAGGTAGATAATTTGTAACACCGAACCTTTCCATCTAAAAAGTGTTGTAAAAGTCAGGATGTTGTCCAAGACAGGGTCATTTGAACAAGTTTTAACAACTTTGTGTCCAGTGCAAGTGTCGTTCAAGACAGGTGTCTTTTAAGGCAAGTTCTACTGTACATTTTCTTCCTAGTACCCATATTATAATTTCATTCATGACCAGTTACTTTCATTCTGTGGTGCATTGAAAGACGGATACACACAACCATAGCATCACTGTAAAAACATGGCTAATGTTCATTTTCAATGTCAAGTTTACTGTCATTTATACAAGAAACTGCACTGATTCAGGTGCTGACGCTTCCTCTATTATAGGTCGATAATCGTGCTCATCTATATTGCACCTCCTAAAGGCATTGACCAGATTCTCAACCGTGGCAGTACTCGCATTACTATTTCGCCAATCAACAAACATCTGAAGTAGTAAAATCATACATTTTTTTTTTGTAATTTCTTCAACTGTACAGTGATCAATGTCGTCAACTGAAACTGAACTAAAAATTTCGGATTGTTCTTTCTGGTTATGTAAACAACACTATACAGTACTCCCCGCTTATATCGATAAATTTGGCCACATGAAATTGTATCCGTTATAGGTGGGGAAGGTACCTATGCAACTTAAACTCGACTGAGAGAAAACGAATTCATCTACAATACCTTGTTTTGTGCTGAAAAAGTTTGGAGCCCCGGGTGGGGATCGAACCCACGACCTCCGGGTTACATGACCGGTGCTCTTACCAGCTGAGCTACCGGGACCTCACACCTTCCCAGCACAATTGAAGCCCATCACAGGCTGCATGGTGTCCAGGTGGCTCCATCTCGGAGACCTTGGATAACCTGGCGCATTTACTGCAGTGGTTGTGTGTGTACATTGAAATAAATAAATAAATATTCCAGCCTGAGGAATATTTAAATATTTATTTATTTATTTCAATGTACTTAAACTCGACTGACTACAAGAGATTATATATCAATATAAGCGATATCAATATAAGCACGGACGACTGTACATGTAACATGAAGTGTGTATTTGATGCTTCCACATTTGCAGTAATGCTCTGCCACCATTGGAATTTCTACCTGTTCTCACCTGCTTTTACAGTGGAACTTCCTTTGGGTGGACCTTCTTTTGCACGACCAACATCTAGTTGCATGACCACCAGATTATAGAAGTAACACAATAAATTGTGCAGAAAAGAACCCTCCTTTGCAAGACCACCACCCCATTGGCAACCATTTTTCTTCCCAAAATTTGGTGGTCGTCCAAAGGAAGGTCTGCTGTGCGGCAAGGCCCATTGTTATTGGTTTGACTTGCATCAAAACTGCAACAGTCAAATACTTACATGTTGTATTTGCGTAGGTACACTATACGGATACTGCATTTGGATTTGCTGTAATCTGGCTTTCCGGTGTCCCAGTACTTCCCCCAGTAACATCCACTCAGCCCCGAGGTTTTGTGCTATCTAACTTAGTTCTACTTCTGAAATCCGTCTTTTTCGCAAAGACGGTGGTAACGTTAGCAACCAGTCACCTGAAAATACATTGCTGAAATAATTATAACGAAAACACATACACAAACCCAGAAAATGTGTGACATCTGGCATGTCACTGGGAAGATTTCAATTTAAGGCAGAAATGTAACGAGATCAATCTGTGTTATGTTTACCATGGCACCATGATTTTAAGAAGATACACCTATCCCCAAATAATTTGATCATTATTTCCGCTTCTATCCCCATTGGCTGCTGTTATTTTACTCTGATGATATTTCAATTTAAGCATGTGCAGCACTTTAACAGTAGCAATCATGTTAATCTTTACAAATTTACAAACTTTAATGTGCAATATACCTCTGGTTGGATCTGATTTAAGTTTTTCTAGTTCTTGTACTAAGGCGTTTCTGAGGAATTCATATCCTGTTTCTGACAAGGCATGGCACAGCTTAACAAAGGCATCCTACAAAACAAAAGAATACATGTATCAAAAATTTTAACCTTTACCTTGTATTGGCATCGACTACCCTTCGGCCACATTATTTATAGTGACAAACCTATGGTAACTCTACCCTGGGGTCTTAAAGTCAAGGTGGATCTGCTGCTTGAGTGCTTACTCTCTTGGGTGCTATGATTTGATACTGTAGGTTTGGTGCAGACATACGGGAAAACTTATTTAAAGCAAAGTTGTCAATGCCTGTTAGTAAATATCGTTGAAAATATCTATGCAGCATGTGAGTTAGCCTATATATAGCATTGCTTACCTGGCAACGAGGTCTGGGTAGGTATCCGTCAAGTAAAAGTTCAACTCGTTTTCTTCTTGTTCTTTCTGCTAAAACGTCTTCTTTGTCATCAACATTGATAACCTGGCGGATGAAATTTAATGATGTTAAATCAACAATGTGGCAACCAAAATTCAAAGATTAATGGAACAAAATAAGGCTATTGACGCCCCACTCCATTTTGTAGAATCTGTTCACTGGAACTAGCACACAGTCATTTTTAGGAGCCTCTGTTGGACTTGGTTTTTAGTTAAAACGATAAACGTACTTGCTTTTGGTGAGGTGACAAGACTTCTGTTGATTTGGTTGTACATATGTACACATTTTACGCATAAACTAGCTTTTCAACAATGCATGCATTTCAATACATGTGTATTACCGTATTTGTCCTTTTTATGGTGCATGTGCGCTCGAGTTGTATTTTTCGGTGGGCCTTATTTAAGTCACCCCTCTGACTAAATTGTTAACATATGTTCAGGCCAGATAATAAACCCGTTACTATTGCATTCACCTCATACACTTTGTCTAAATATTGTGTTTGACATGAAGAACATTTTATAACTCAGCATCTGTAGGCAGACTTTGTAATTACTAAGATTTTTTTTATCTCCTTGATGTTGTAATAGTAAATTTATAATCATCGACACATGTTGTTGGCAAAATATTGTGGGTTGCACTTAGTTTCAATGGCAAAAATTTCCGTAAATGCATCCAAAAAAAGGGGGTGCGCCACAATTCGGGCATGCGCCATAAAAAAAGACAAATACGGTATCTTTTTACAATTACGTGTCAATGCCAGGCACCTTATAAAAAATAAATGGAAGGCTACATGTAGTTGATATGTACTGACCTCGTATTGTATTAAATGATCCTTTATGTGATCTACATCTAAATTCTCGAGAAAGTTAAGTCTAGTCCTCCGTAGAGCCTTAAGTTCAATCGGATTCATTCTGCAAAATAAAATTAGTTAAAAATGTATCTGTGATCAAAAATATTTTCACTCATTTGAGCAAGATGTTCAGGTACAAGTCATGCAAGGGGTCATGATAGACATGTATTTAAAGACATTAAATTTGCACAAGGGGGAATTGTGCTGATCCATCCATGTTTTCACACTTGTCTTTTGGATTTTTAGGTTATTAACCACTCATTTAGGATTTGTCCTTATAATGTACTGATCTTGAATATTAACTTTAAATTTTGCAAGCGTTTGCTGAGTATCTAAAATAGTCTATTCCAATAAAAGAGCAGAGAAAACTTCTGAAGAAACACCTGTCAACTCACCTGTCAAACAACTTGTCAAAATTGTGAAGTAAAGTACGCGATTAAAATAGGGGACATTTTACTGTCATTAGAAAAGTTCCAAATCTAAAAGAAATAATTTATAATTTATAAGAAAACTTTCTATGAAAGAACTAATAGAAATGTACATATTTGGCATAAAATGAGTACGGTTGATGGAATTACATCATAATTTGGGCTGTAGAACGCGTATCACAAAATAGTCATCGCGTGCTTAACTTGTTGAAGATTTTGGCGCGCTGGTTTTAGAAGCTGATGAATCTGGACGAACTTTAGGTTGTTTATCTCACTTATGGGCATCAGTCTTCTCCATATTGTACATTTCTTGATTTTATAAATAACAAAGGTAGATATCAGTTCTTGTATCTATAACCAAAGTGCAGTAAAAATGACTTGTAACGTGAGCGATAATGTAAGGTTAAAAGTGACAAATTACGCAACATTCATCTTTCATCTGGCATTTGACAGGTCTATTCGTTGAGATTGGTAGTCAGATTAAAGTTTCAGAGACCTTGCAAGAAAACTTGACTCAGAAGCTTTTAGGTGCTGGGTATCCATAGGATATTAGGCTTAACAGTGCAATGAAACTTCATTTCAACATTATTATTTTCAGAGATTGAGAAAAGGTGAACATGATGGTGAAGTCAAAATGTACATCATCTGATTCCGATTCGGACCTGGGTGTTGCTGGTAAGCTGGGTTACATCTTCAGAATTCAGAAATTCAAGCTATCGTACCATGTTATTGAACAACTCAGTTTGTTTTTGTCGCTATTGGCCATGGCGTAGGAAAGATACTGACTCATTTACTCATCAAACCATCATATTACCCTGAATATTAAAATGTGTAAGGAATACGTACCATTTTGTACTGGGGAGACGGGTCGGATGTAGCTTTTTAAAGAGATGCTTCTTTCCGTCAACTTGAAATGATAGCATACACCAAGCATGGATGATTTATTAACTTTTAGGGATTGTGACTAACATAACCGAAGTAGAACAGCAACAGATTAATGTTGCAACATTTAACGTTTCTAGGCAAGAAGAAGAAGCGGTCGGGAAACAGACGTCGCAGTGATGTTTATGAGGAACAAGGTTCCGTGTTTGTGGAACAACTGACGACAAACGGTTTCGTACTGAAGGACGGAAAACATCCAAATGAACTGAGTAGGCGCATGCAGAGTATTCTAAAATGTTGTTTTCTTTTTAATTTTTAGCCTTCATGTAGAATTATTTCATTAAAAATCCGATGTGACAGTTGGTGTTTCATGTTGGGTACTAATGACAGGGCAAAGATAAAAGAGACTGAAATAGTCGCAGTTACAAAACAATACAGGAAAAACCTGATTGGGAACAACAAATTTACTACCAAAATTTACGTTTTTAGCATGTGCAGAATAACCGACCACCCACTGTACATTTTACTGCAATTTGATTGTAGAAAAGGATCAAGCGGTTTTCCAGTGGAATCTTAAACTATCACTGAAGAGAGAAGCAGACTTCCCACAGGCTAGTGTTATTTACATTTTGCTTCACGAATCAACTGGCGAAAGTAGTGACAAATTTATCTGCCAAAGACACATGACTCCATTTAATCGATTCTTACTTTGTATTCGAAATGTTGACAAGTGCCTTAAAGCAGCCTTGCAGCATCAATCTATTCCAGACCAATGCAATACCAAGACGAGATCATGCTTCACATCGGACTGAGGATGTTTAAACTAATTTCAGGTGATTGATGAGTTTGTGGAGGGGTTATCCAATTACATAGAAGACATAAACAGGTATGATGATACACAAAACAGTACATTTGGTTTTCTGTAGGTGTGTTACAACTGATATGAAACGAATTCACAGAACGATGGCCCAAGGACATGTAATTGGCGTCTCATAAGAAACTGTACAAAACTCGCGTTACAGTAATCTGTGATTGTACATATTTCAGGTTGTTTCGTTCATTGATGCCGACAGTGACATCTGCTGAATGTGATGATAGGTATGTGACCCTTTTTTGTAGCTGCGTAACTTAACTTTCTGCACATTTTGACTACACACGTAATGTACCTGTACCATAACATTACTGGATATCAGTGCCTGTACCATAACATTACTGGATATCAGTGGGCAAGAGTACTGAGCCATACCAGAGGTGACTTAAGTTGCTTTTGATATGTCATACTTTAATCAATGTGAAGTCCTTGTTATTCAGTGCACGGAGAGGTAACCAGGACAGCTTGATGAGGCAGCTGTTATCCATGGAGCTGTTACAGCCCTCCTGCATGAACCAGCTGCTGGAGAAACTTGCAGAATTCACCGGAGACGAAGAGTAAGACACTTTTAACTTGTTTAACTTGTTCCGTTTTTTAAGTGTAGCAAAAAAACAGGAACTTCTGTGGTGAATTCATGTAACTGACAGACCAATAGGTTATTTTGAAAACAAAAAACTTAAGTGGCGAATCCTGACTTCTACTTTGGAGGAGGTACCTTTGGAGGGTTGCCACGTTTTACCAGAAAACTGCATAAAATCTATTTGAAGGTTGTGTGTCTGGCCCTTCCTTACATGTGTGCAGTACATCAAAAGTCTTGGATTATTACCCACATGTATTTCTATTGATCGCAGCAATACTTTAAACGTATTTTGTTAAAAGGGGTTTTGAAAAACTGAGTAATTGTTGGGTTGTAAAGATGTTTTGCAAATACATGTACGCTTTTTTCTGCAGACCAATAATAGACGGTGGTGAGAAAGTGAACATGGCGAGACTTATAATGAATCAGTTCCGATGGCTGGATAGAATCGTCAACAGTAAGGTATGTGCTAAGATCTCAATGAATAGCTTACAACCAACAGATGTATTTAGTGTTTATGATACTTTCCAAATCCGCACATCATTTCATTATATCCATGGTGCATCTAAATTTGAATCACCAATGGATGGCCACTCTTAGAGGTTCTACTTGTCCATCCCAAACTAACAAATCTAAAGGGTTGTGATAATGTAAGGTATGAAATCGGGCACTGATTTATTCATGAAAATATCTTGTGCGTTTTGGCTGACACTCAACTGAAAATGTCAGTCAACTGTTTTAAATGTCCGTCAAGTCTACTGATAAACATTAATTTCAAGTGCAAAGTCCGAGTCCAAATGACCAAGACTTTGTCAGATGTATCGGTCAAATAAAAAACGTGTCTGTAAAAGACCGATGACTGACGCTTAGGTCGAGCCGTGTGAAATGAATATGTGAAAAGTTACGATTGGACAGCATGGTTGAACAGCACAGGGAACTAGTGGATCGGATCTTGTTGCAATAATATATCCTCGGCTTCAGTTCATACTGAATCAGATTAGCATTGCTATTATTGCAGGAAGTAACGACAAAGATGCTGGAGATCATATGTATTGTATCACAGGATGCACAGCGTGAGATCATCACTTGTATTCCAGAAGTAGTGGATGATGCCGAACATAATGTTATAGCTCACGATCTCAAGTAGGTTGCTACTTTGTACCAGTTATAAGTTATTACACTTGTTTTACGTGCATTGATGAAATGTCCATGTACCACTTTAAATTTAACATTTACAGTTGTACAGTAGGACCTCATATTTTAAAAAGTGACATCCTGCCTTTTGTGACTTGTCATTGTGCACAAAGTAAAAACCAGTTTAAATAACTTTGTCTTGAGAGACACCCTGTCTTTTACACAACACTTTAAGATGAGAAAAGTAGAGTGTCGCTGCTATGGACATGATATGCTTCATTTGCTTTAACGAAACCCTTGCGTAATAAATTAATCTTATATTCCATTGACAGAGACCTGATGAAAAGTAATCACGGATTAACTGTTCCCATATTAGATGCACTGTCAAACCTCACACTGAAACCAGAATTGCTGTCAGAGGTAACTTTTATAAATTAAATTTAAATTAAATGTGAGGTACAGTAATAATTTTAATTTACGACCACCTTATGAGGCCATTATTTGTGGTAATAAACATGTTCATTTACAAAGGAATGTGTGGATTTCGGTTCAAAACATAGAGGAGTCGTATAAGACAAATTTCACTGTACAAAGAGGCATTCCTTTGTAAGACCTGAGGATTAACAGTTTGAAAAACAACACAAGCGTAGTTTCACAATGTATTGAAATTGCAGATGCATTTCATCCCTGATATAAAGGAAGTATGAAGACTTGTTAGAGATGACTATCGAAACCAAAGTAAATTCTGTTGAATCCTTCATTGCAGATCCGCAGTTCAGTAATAAAGAGTCTACCATCAGTTGAGTTGGAAGATTTACCGGTTATCGTCAAGTTCTTGCTGCAGACCGTGTCGTCAGCTGAGGCACAACAGGTATTAATACAAATACATTGAGTTTGTGGAACTGTTATCTGTGATTTTAAACTTGTGAAGTTTTTCGGATCAACAAAGTATTACAAAATCATTGCGGTATCTGGACGTTAAAATCACCTATGATTGCGATATTGCCTGACAAACTGGCTTATCACTCTGTATCAAATGAATACATGTATTATAATTTTAAAGAAACGACTTCAAATTCAAAACTTGACCTTTCAATTCCAGTGCGAGAAAGCGATTGTTCTTCATTATTATGCTTAGTACATTCTCTTACCTCAAGGTTATTGAAGAGTTGCGCTTACATCTGGATTTCCAAGCTGCTGTCACACCTACACCTGAGAAACGGAAACAAAGGTAGGACAACACGTTCACATTAAAGTGTTTATTTTAGAGCTGGATAGCCCAGTCACAAGTTAAAGGTATAGTATTATGGCAACAGTGTTACCATAATTTTTGTTTCAAAAGACACGCTATGAATGGTTTGTATTGTAGACATGGATCTGATGAAAACACGTTGCGAGGCAGTGAAGCGCTGACGTTAGATGCGATACGTTCAGGGGTGCGTTTCCAGAGGAGCATAGCTGAAGCGTGGATTAAGGTTTGTGATGTCTGATCAAATTTGTTACTCGTACCGTCTCACTATGTGGGTGGGGCTGTGATGACGTGGTGCACTCGTAGACACACCAAGTCGATGAAGTAGTCACATTATATACTTCTACCATTGCCATAATAAATTGAAAGGCATGCAAAACCTTTGATACTTTATCACTCGTGATTCATTCGACTAAAATTCGCAGTACAAAATTTATTGTCAATTCATAATTCAGTCTGCTAAAAATGCACAGTATAAAATATAATAGTAGAAAGTACCGTGGAGCCTGTCTTGCGTGACCTTCCCCCTCCCTCCCACTAGAAGTGTCGTAATAGGCTGGGTGTCGCCCAAGACATTTAAACTAGTTTTAAGTTTTGTACGCACTGATTATATGTCGTAAAAAGGCAGGATGTCGTTCAAGACAAGTTCTACTGTATTATGATTTATTGTAAATTACAGTCAGTGGAAGCGGTTAAAAGTGCGGCGGACCACAAGGTTGTGGATATGTTCGTCTTGCTGATACTTCATTCTAATAACTATAAGAAACCCGTAGAGAGCCTCATCCGTAACAAGGTGCGCGCAGGACACTTCACTGAGGTTCTGCTACAAACCACGTTCACAGGTCATGCACAGGTAAGAAGCGTCAAATGTAGTTGATATAAAGGTGCGAGAATAACTTATTGTGTCTGGTTACAAGTAGAAGAGAAAATTATATTTACCCCATCTTTCCCTGCTTTCCTGCTTTTGAAGTCACAGCCCAGTAAGCTGCGACCACATGCCAAATTCATTGTTATGTATTGTAGTTTCAGACTACATGACCAGATAGAGATGTAATTTGGTATGTTCCAGTGGTTAGCATATTAGTTTACAATGGATATTACATGCAATTGTAGGTATTACGAGACTACTTTCCGTCAGTGTTGAGTTTAGCGGAAGTCTTACTAAGATCTCCAGAGCCACAGATCACACACTTCTCTTCAGCAATGTACAAACACGCGTTCCTCACATTCGATGCTTACTGTCAACAGGTTAGATCACGTTCCTTTTTCAACAAAGAAAACAGTAAAAAGATATCATGCACAGGCTACACGTAAATATATTTTCAGTATATGTGCAGGTCATCTTGTGTAGCTCGAACAGTGATAACTGGAACTTCGTGTTTGCTTAAACCTTTTGAAATGGTCTATCAGTGGGTTAACTATTGTAAAATTGATGTTTAACTGGAACTTTTGGTTAGTTGGATCTTTTTGGAGCTTCCTTTGATGGTTTCAGACAAGGAGGATGATCTGCAAGTGAATGTAACTAAATTAGTGGAGAAATGATGTATGTTCCATTTTGTCAGCTTACCACAACAAATTATACTTACAGGAGATAGTAGGAAACCTAGTTACACACATTGGTAGCGGACTGTCGGTAGAAGTTGACTCGTCACTCAATATATTGGTGGAGCTCGTGGATACGAACACGCAGAGAATGGCGCCTTTCGCTGTGTTTGTAAAGGTAACACTATTTTAATGCAGAATTATACTGTGTCACAAATTTTCTTGTTAACAAACTTCTTTCTGCAGTGCATCAAGTTACATATATTTACCGTGCAAATGGACTTTAAGGGAATGAAAACCTTTCATTGTACAAATTTAATTCAGTTCTGTAGAACCAAGATAGACGAGGGAAGTCTATTCTATGCTTTTATTACCCATTATTACAAACAAATTTATATTTCAGGGTGTTTTAGATTACCTGGATAACCTGTCGGTTCCTCAGATAAGGAAGTTGTACTCGATGTTGAGTATCCTCGCCTTCCGGAACCCCCGGGGCGAGACGAGGATTCAGGACGAGCTGCACATCATCGTCAGAAAACAACTTACGAACAGCAACACCAAGTACGTTGTGGACTTACTCTCCAAAATTATGACAAATGGGGGAAACATCCCCACTGAGTACTACCGCATCATCTCTGTGCGAACATGTTGTCAAGTATTTATGGGAGCTCTGCGGTTCGGTGACTTCAAAAATAGTGTTGCAGCTACACGTACAGTAGAATCTGTCTTGAGCGGCATCTGTTTGGGCGGCATTTTGCTTTTTACGGCAGTTTTCCCTGATGTGAATCCTTAATATTCATATTTATTTTATCTGTCTTGCTTTTTACGGCATTCCGGCCATCCAAAAGTCGGGTGCCGCCCAAGACAGGTTCTACTGTACTTTATGAAAGCGAAGGACATTTTGTCCTCCAAATTTGAATTTTGGGGACACAATTTTCATTACGATAAGCGACTTAGAAAACCATTTAAATTTCGAAAATAAATTTAAAAGTTACCTCTTGAATTCAGTAACTTTGTACAACATAAATCTTGAAGCAGCATTTGCTTTTTGCGGTTCATCTGGGAAAACCTGCATGCCATAGACTGCTGTGATAACACTGCAGAAGGAACTTTATACGAGTCGTATAGCTGATAGTTGCCGGGATAATTTACTATAAATCATTTTATAGACGGACGTTCAAAGGTTTTTATTGCATGTTTTAGGTACAAAAGAATGGGTGTGATCGGTGCAATAATGGTCATCAAGAGTATGGCATTCCACGAGTAAGTTTTTTTCAGATAACTTTAATCATTATTCAGAGAAAATTTCAGTTTTGAAAACGTTTCGGAACTATGCTAAAATTAACTTTGTGCAAATCCTGTATTTCAGTAACGATCAGGGTTTAGATGCGTCACGAGTCTCACAACCAAGTTTATCCGAAGATAAGTACAAACAGGTAAAACCATGGTTGTATGAATAGCTCAGTGCAAATTGCACTGTCATGAAGCGCCGACCACCGACCAAATAGTCGGCAGCTTTCATGACTTTGGTCAGCAACTTTTTCAGAAATGGTAACTTGATTTTGAAATTTTGGTGGGAATTTTTTCACTATTGAAACAAGAACTGTGTTTTGTCAACAATAATTTGAAATGAATAATCTAAATGTGGGAGAATGCTTTGTGTAGCAGTCACGAAGTGAATAAAAGAGTATCGGGAACATCTTTGAGTTATTGATATCTATACTAGATCAATCTCCCGCCATGGCGGGAAACTTAGTATGTTAGGTCACATGACCTACGTAGTGACATCATCCATGACGTCATAGAGTGATGATGACATAATCACGCCCAAAATCATATAAAAGAGCCACTGTTGTTTACCCAATTAGAAGGAATTTGTATGTCCATAAGCCTACATGTCTCGTTGTCTCAGGGTTCTACCCTTATGAATAAAGTTGCAATCGGTTCAAACTCTAGTAAATCTGCGTTCCATCATTTCTCACACGCCCTGCGCCGAACACAAGTATAACGAGAAGAATTACCCGGGTAGGCCGGGTAAAATGTCTATCACGCATGGGGGGGTCCATCCCCAGACCTCATCCCCATACATCATTGCCATACTTTATGGCCCTCATTCATGCCTATACCTCA
>JBCAUI010258523.1:0-16080 GCA_038406195.1 Haplosyllis anthogorgicola
GTGCAGTGACTGGGGAAGAAATGAATAAATTAGTCTGCAAAGTTTGCCTTTTATATGGGCACAGGCTCCAGCTGACTAGTCACATAGTGAAAGCATTCAGACCTATTGTGAATGTGACACTTCCATTTTGACTAATTACAATCCATATTGCCTCAATGCACTCAACTGAACTAGTGTCAAAAATTTGACATGTACAAAATCAAAGATGGCCATCCCCAACAAATTTCTTGTGACCAATACTGAGCCACCAGTTTGCCTGTTTCATTCGGGCATATGAAAAAGGTTTCTTTCATCTTTGAGTAGCAAACGCAAACTTTACCTCATGCTGTGTCATTTTTCATGTAAATTCAATTGACCTGCTGGTCACATAACAAGTGGCCGGCACTAGATAATGATTTGTCATTTGGTAATGGCAGTAAATTACAGAGTGTACGTGTTTTGACTACAGAATCTCGGAGCCTGCTGTGGTAATAAGCAGGTGCTACTCTGATGTTGGTAATTTCATGCCTTATCTTAACATTAAAGAGAAGACTATTAGAATAATGTCAATGAAGGGTCAAGATCATGTAGGATAACCCTTTGAGCGCTTTTAACTTTTGTACATGCACTGGAGTACTTCCATCTTAGTAAGTCTCATGGCGTAGTGGTTAGTGAACACTACTGCGTGACAGATTGGTTTTCAAGATCTAGTAAATATAGGTAGAGATACTGGGATCCGGCACTGTCTCAATGAATCACAGCCTTACCATAACCAGCTGTAAAATTAGTACCTGTGAGTCCCACTTGAAAAGACTGGCGTATACCAGCCATACATAGCTCACTTGAGAACTTTAGGGTAGGATTTTGACTGGGAAGTTTAATGCTGCAAATCACCATCGATGACTGAACTGTTAATTGCAATAAAAAGATAGAACATATTAATTTAGCTGTATCTTCCCATGTTTTTTTTACAGATAGATGAACACACTTGTACAGAAGCAGAAAGATGTACTCAAATCCACGGAGATCATTCTGTAAAGTGCAAGAAGTATCATCATCATGACGACGAGGGAAGCCAGCATGTACACAAGAAAAAACCCCACAGTGGTTCGGGCTTTAGTCTGGAGTTTTGGAAAATACCTGGGAAAGGTGAGTATTGACGATTGAGTACATACAACTTATTATAGATTATCGATGAATAATAATCTATTTAATTGTATTCTCTAACTGAATAATTTCCCAATGCATTTAAGTTAACGTTAAAAGGTGAAGGTCTCCGTGGAAAGTGACGCATAAGCAAATGGTTGTACCACGCGTTAACGTGATTTTTTCTGACCACAATTATTTTACATATTGTAACAAATGAAGTACTGCGGTTAAAATTGAAAAGTATAAAGGATTTATAATAGTGTTTGCCCAGGGTCTGCAAAATGCATTAAAGTTTCAGGCAATTGAAAGGTCTTTTTTACGGAAATAAGTTAAGCCCCCAGACGCTCTGAAAGGTGTGTTGAGGCCTCATTACACGTCAGTGTGTACTGTTAAGGTAATCTAATACTAATCGAGATGCTTTCAGGCTTTAATTCCTTGTACGCTGTCGTTACATCACTTGTCAAACATGTAACGACCGCAAATGTAGCACGTCTCTTTAGATTTACAAAAAAGGGACGGTTTTCAAACTACTTTTCAATTAGCCAGTCATGCCAAGAAGTCAACTTTTAATGCAACTGTAGGAATTTCCTTTAGTGGGTAGATCGTCCACCGCAGTTTCTTTTGCTTTTCCTGTTTAGACATCCTGAATAGTGTTTTTCCTACGGCTAACCACATGTTATTAATTGGTACTGTCAGTGGGGCCAAAAGCATTTCTTGTCACTTTGCTCCAGCAACACTGAGAGCTCTTAGAACTAAATGGTTATTCAATGAGAGGGTAGAGAGGTGTAGGGTAACTAAGGTGAAATGTGTTCAGCTTATTGAAATGTCATTTATCATGTTATTGTTGACAACAATGTCGAACCTCTCTGAGTGTATCATATATCTTCTTCTGTATCTGGTAAATACTTGGTGACAGGTCTGTCAAGAGGCCCTCGGGATTGGGCGCAAGGAAGGCTGAGAGTGTGTACATAAGATTTTCAAAGCGAAAAAGAAAGCTATGATCAGGAAATGTATTTAGATCCAGTTTTATGTTGGGAAGTAAAAATATGAGAATGTAAAAGTGAAATAAACCAGAAAGAGCAATTATTGATATGAAAGGCCTCCAGAGAGACAAGCAGACTAAACGAAATTTTGTTGAGGATTGAATTCAAACCTCAGCTTTAGTCTATTTTCAAACTTACAGTTCGGTAAGAATGGTTTGTTTTACGAGAAAATGTAACGAGAATCCATGACGTTTTAATGTTGGCTAGTCTGTTAAATCGCACGTACGTACAGACAGACAGACAGACAGACAGACGGACCAAACTAACTTCGTCGCCCATTGCAATAACTAGATAGTTAGTATGGCAACTAGCAGTAGTAACAACTGAGGTGGTGATCGTATGATATTTACTCAGCTTGCGAAGCTGTTTTTGTCTGAATAATTTCAGCTGCTTCTGTCTTTGTATTTACGAGAAAAAATTCGTAGCAGATGGTTAGGAGTCTGGAATTTCCCCAATAGGAGACCCCCATCGTGTTTTGCTAAGGTGTTGATTCGAGTAATAAGTCTCGTTACGAATGTTATTTACATATGACTCCTGCAGATTCAGATGTCCGCACCTTATGACATGGTTTGTACAAGGAAATGCTTGGAACGACTATTGTTAATTGAAAATCCTGTTGTTCTCTTTTATAAGTGTCAAGTAAAAGGCTGAAACAAACATCGTTCTATGTGTGTAATTTGCGTTCAATCACGGGTATCCTTTACCCTCTCGTGTTCGGGTATTAACAGACAGACAGACAGACAGACAGACAGACAGACAGACAGACAGACAGACAACGTACATACTTTTCACTCTATCAATGGTTAAGTTTCATGCCTAAAGAATTCCGATGGCACCGCCTCTATCCAACAGAATTATACAAAGGATATGAATGCGTCTGAGACGTTCTCCTTCAACCTCGATCCACTTATCAATCACGAGTAACTTTTCAAAGAGACAAGTGATCAAGAGTTATAATAAAATGAGTGTAAAAAAGTGTCAGATTCAATTATTTACGCAAATGAACGTAATACGTATGCAGCTGAGTGTAAATATTATTACACGTGTAAAGAGCAATGCGGGGGAAGTTGTGTAGAGTCCCGAAAGAAAAGTTTTAAAGCTTTAATGCTAAACGTTTTTTCCCCCGTCATTTACTCGGATAAAATTCAACGTTACCAAAATTATCAACGCATTGTGTACAGGAGTATGATAAGCCATTATTATTACAATGTTAACTTTTACATTGCAACATTAAGAAATTGAGGCGAAACAACTGACCTGTTAGAAATACCCCGGGCCCCAAGGGAATAAAAATTTTAATATTCGCACGTTTTTAAATTTCATAATTCTAAAGTGTAAATTAATGTATGCACCTTCAGGCACTAAGTGCCTTCAAATATTTAAATCACTGTTAAAATAGGGAAAAATACGCACATGATAACTTTAAATAAAAAGAGTTGACGAAAATGTATTCTTGGTATTTGTACTCTATGGGTTGTGTCAGGTTTATGTGGTTCATAACAATAATCCTTTCCACAGGTGTGGAACTTTCGCAGTAAAATGCAATAGTCTTCGGAAACGTACAACATTTGTTACAGTAATGATTTCCTTTACTTGAATTGAAGGGATGAATAATTTGAAAGAAAGACTAAAGATTTGAAGAGGGGTTTTGCCCAATTATCACAGTACGCAATTTACTTTTGATCATAAAAAATGCAAATGTAATTTGTAAACTGTCACTCATCAAAGGTAAATTGTCATAAAGGAATACTATACCCATGTAATTGGGTATAATATGAAGTTATCGTGTACGAAAATTAGCAGCCAGAAAGTCTTGTGATTTTATATTTTACTTACACAGGGTAGATAGACTAAAGTATCTCTCAAAAAAGGCAAGTCGCAAATTTCCGTAGACAGAACATACAGTTTTCAATGGATAAACATAGAACCCAAAATCGATGAAAAGACCTTTTATGTCAGGTGAAAGTCAACAATGGATAAAAATGGCAATCAAAGTTTATGACAAGACTTTCTGTGTCACAAAAAAGTTGACAAAGTCAATTCATAAAAATAGCAACCACAATTTATGAACAGACCTTTTATGTCACAAGAAAAATAGAAGTCAATTTGTAAAAATAGCAAATAAAAGGACTTTTATGTACTTAAAGAGGGCTGTAATTTTTTAAACATCGACTTTAAAACTTACCTCACTGGGAACAATAGATAAGGATATTTCAAGGTTGTTCGCAGTCAGTGACAAAAGGTTACGTTACAGTGTATGAATGAAAGAAAATAAATCTCCATAAAAAATAAATTTGTACGGTTCCTGAAGAAGGCACATGTAGTCGAAACCGGTTGGACCTGTAGAAAGCCCTAATAAATAAAATTTAAATACCAGTACCAGTGTTTGGTGCCTCTATTCGTATGAAATAAATTAGTAGTGCAGGACGACGGGTGGAATTGCATCAACCCATGGCTGCGTAACTTAATCTAAATACGCATTTTCTAGGTTTAAACAAGGGATCGTAATTAATCAATTTACTTGTTATCATATTGAGCGGAGTCATTTTATCCGCAACAATAGATAATTAATAAACTAATCCATATATACTTTGAAACAAAAGCATGCAAAATTAAGTTCGTCTTCTTTGCTTTTTTAAAAATTTTCTTGTCAATTTAAGAGTGATTTTATTGAAATGTATCAAGTACATGTACACGCTTATATTGATAATCAAGAGAAATTTGATTTCAATCATGTTGTTGACCAAATTAATTTTCTATGCAGCCGATAATTAATTTTAAGTTGAGACCTTTATTTGTGCTCACATTTAGCCATTTTCTACTATTTTTCCCTTCTAATTATTATCAATAATAAGTATTTCCTTTCTTCCCTTTGATACGTAGTATGGGGTTACGCGGTTCTGTCGGTAACGATCATCAGTCTGGTGGGACTCGGAGCCGTCGCAATCATCCCGGTGATGCGCAAGATGTTCTACAGCGCGCTCATTCAGTTCCTTGTCGCCCTCGCCGTCGGCTCTTTGACCGGAGACGCATTGTTACATCTCATACCTCACGTGAGTTTTTTTTTACAATAGTGTGACATTGGTGGATTTAGGGTTCGTCCTGCCCTTCCCCCGTACGGCCCTATTTTTTTTAAAAATCTTTACTTAAAGATCTTTAAAAAAAACCAAAAAATAAACCAAAAAAAAAAAAAAACGCATGAAAATGAAAAAGATTCATACGCACCCCCAGATCCGTGAAAATGTGGGTTTTAGAGATTTTAAAGTAAGATCCACAAGTAGATCCACCAGTGGGTTAGAGTCACTTTTTTTCTGAGAAAGGGAGCAGGGGCCTCACGCCAATTTTTTGTCTGAATCCCCAGAATAATAAAATTCAATGAAATAGCTAAAGTTCAGACAGTCGTAGGCTCTCGTACTACTAACACTGAAAAACCTATTCAACAAGGATGATATGCGACGCACTAAATGGCAAATATAAATTCAGAAAAGAAAATTGTAATCTTCAGACATACGTAGACACACATCGCAGTTTGCAATTTGACAATTGTGGCATTTACCACCAAAATTGATAGTTCAAAGAGCATGAAAGTGCAACTTTAAAATGTGCTGCTTACTGTCCACATGGTAACAAATAAAAAAACTTATTTCCAGGCTTTACAAGGTGCGGAAGGTGACGAACATGAGAGTGGAGAAGGAGAGGAACACTCTCACCACACGAGTGTGTTCATGGGCGTAGTGGCGCTGAGCGGGATGTACCTATTCTTCATCATGGAACGTCTAATGGTTCTCATCACAGATTGGAAACACAAGAAGAGGAAGAGGGTAAACACTTTCACTTTCGCCTTTTGTCCTATATCTAATAAAACTGTCAATTGGATTCCCGCAAGTCAAAGGAAATATTTTTTCTTAATTTATTGAAATTACAAACAATTTTACTGCTTTGGGCCGAGTTCAATTTCTTTTTGCCATAATTTTGTTCAGCAAATGTATTGTCAAGTAGACCTAATTAAAGTTTTTTGCGTTAATAATCTAAATGGCACCATGACACCATTCACACATGCAGCTGTAAACGCCTCGTGGCAAGTTTGAGGCATTGAGTTCCTGCACTTTCACATAGACAGCACAGCCGACTTTGCAATGATCTATTGTGCTTTTTATGTGGTATTTTTTTCATCAGATAAATACCAGTTAAAACGTTTTGTCTTACAGAGTAGTTTCCGCAAGGAGGTACAAAAGTTCCAGAGGCTCGAGTCTGATTTATCCGTCAAATATGAAAACATTGGTGCTAAACTGTCAAACTACGACAAAGATTATGAAGACATACTGATGATATCCATGGGTAGTACCACTGCAGGTAATCCTTTACATCTACAGCTTCAACACAATACATAATTGCTGGCCGTCTTCTCTGAGAACAGAGCACACTCATTTGCGTTGCCTCTAGTACCCTGTTTTGGAATTAGAATGACTCTGTTGCTAGGTTAAAGGCAGGGATTTATCAAGTCATCTCTGAGTCTTGTCGCATAGTATAGCACTTTTGCAACTGAGTCAATTTTGGTTGACAAAAAAAAAAACTACTTTCACATGAATTATTTCCAGATACAACTAGGGATTCAGATGAACTCAACATTTCCAAAGATCATTCAGAAGCAGAGTTATTAGTGGAAAATTCACATTCACATGACAAGGGACATTCACACAAAGGTAAAACCTGGACCTAATACATTCATGACTAATACCGAAGTGGAAAATAATTTTAGCTTGTTTCATATATTTTTCACTAGTTTTCGAAATTGTTGCATACATTTTGTCAGTGCAGACTGGACCGCATTCTATGGTTTTTCTAACAGGTCACGGTCATTCTCACAACGTAGATAAAGGTTCGTCAGTCGCTGCTATAGCCTGGATGGTCATCATGGGGGACGGGCTGCACAACTTCAGTGATGGCCTTGCAATAGGTATTTTACAACCGCAGAAATAGAATGGAGTTCACGGATTAAATATTTTCAATGAATACAAGCATTATTGGGACTATTTTCACTTTTCAAAAAAAAGAAAAGAAGAAAGATCTTTTTACACGTGAAACACACATTTGAGTGAATATTGAGAATGCGCGTCCATAAAAACTGTACCAATGCAATATCAACTTTATAATTTCAGGCGCAGCTTTTGCCAATGGTTTAACAGGAGGTCTTAGTACTTCAGTCGCAGTATTCTGTCACGAGCTACCTCACGAATTAGGTAAGTTTGCCATAAGACAAGTTGAAGGTGTTAAGGCCGCACGTTTTTCACATAAATTAAATTGTGGGCAGCTCCTTGTAACGCAAACACTGAAACTGGAAATGTCCCTGCAGTCTTCGATCAGGTTCAAATACACGGTCCTTAAGAATAAGCTCTCATAAACGATCTTAATTGTACACGGGTGACACTAAAATATCCGTTTACAAATTACAGGCGATTTCGCAGTATTATTACGTGCAGGGATGTCGGTGAAACAAGCCCTCACTTACAACATAGTGTCATCAGTACTCTGCTTCCTCGGCATGTTTATTGGCATTATACTGGGCAACATCAATTCCGCCAGTCTTTGGATATTTGCTTTTACTGCTGGAACATTCATATACATATCACTTGTGGATATGGTAAGTACAGAAGTATATCCCTCTGGAGAATTGAGCACTCTTAACGCAGCGATGATTGATCTCTGCATGTATTCGCAGTCAGCATATTACACTCACTAATCTTTTATATTGTTTAGTATCACATTTACGTTGGCATAAATTTAAAAATCTTCCTGATTGTCGTTTCAGATGCCTGAACTGACAGCGCAACAGAAAGACAGTCCTACATCAAAAAGTTGCACTTTAATACTTCAATGTATCGGCATATCAACAGGCATATCCATCATGTTACTCATCGCATTATTTGAACATAAAATCAAAATTAGTCTTGGAGATGACGTATCTTGATGAATACTGTAGTCGTATTTTATATTATTTTTGTGTGAATATTTTTCTTTTACGATGCAACAGTCACAGTCCTTTCATAGGGGCCAGCCATTTTCTGGGCCACACGTACCAGTTTTGGACTTCGGATGACTTGCCATTGGATTATAAAGCCATGGGTTTTTCGAGTCACATCTGGTTGAGTGGGGTTCGAAACTAGGAATAATCCCACTGAGCCATGCCAAAAGAACATGTGATATTGTTGACTCAAAGAGTTTTTAACATTGGTGCTGCCAATGTGACTTCCTGGTGTTCAGAAATACTGAACTTTCACACTTTTATGTAAGTTTCAAGTAGTACGCCGAAGGTCATATTTTTGTACGACATAAAATTAAAGACTGTATTATGTACGCCATAAGTATCTGGTGCTGGCCGCGTGCCTTGTTAACTGTTGTCAAAGTGTTTGAGACGGTTCAAAATGTGCTAGGTCTCAAACTGGCGAAGTTAGTCGCTGGTTGAACATTAACAATTCTAAAATAACATTGTAATAGAAATATTTCAATGTCATCATGCAGTACATTCCTCGTTTAGTTGTAGTATGCTCTTTAGGACAAGTATACTTCAATTTATGTTAACACGTTTCATTTCCAAATGATGTACAGTTCATTTCTTGCAGAATAGTCAGCATACTAAAATGATCTAACGTAGAATATCGAATCGTAGTCCATCTGAATCCGTGAACCATGTGTATTATTACTTGAAAAATCATGTTGTAAAATTGAGTGGACATGACATGAAACTTCAGCTCTCCAACCTGAAACCAGTATTGGATCAAGCTTGAATTGCTGCATTATGCACAATATTCCATTTTTTACCTTGATTGTACAAAATATGTATTGACGTAAACTTTAACCTTGGAATAAATTCCAACAGTTAAGTATAGACCCTGACGTCAAATACATATTTTGCTACTGAGAAACCAAAATGCTCAAGCACTGCGATGTACTTATAAAAGTACGCTATCATAGAACTGGCCTTAATCCTATCCATTTGTAAAAGGTGTATGTTTTAGTCTGAATATTGACCATATAGGCTTCGAAAATTATCTCACTCCAATTCTGTAAACTCACAATAAATCAGCGTTATTTTAATCAAACAAAACTGACAGATGATACCTTTTGATAGCTATTCCAATTCTTACATACTAATTTCAACTTGTCTGACAGATCAAGTAAAGTTACAACTGTTGCCTAACTTGCCTTTACATATTTACCTCGTATGAATGATATACAATAATTATTGAACACGCGTTACAATTCTCAAATGCAGCCCGATTTTATCTGTTCACACACATGTAAATGGTGCTACTTAGTATACAGTGAATAAAACAGTACAAATAAAGTAAATGTGAAAAATTTATTGAGTTGTGAATGCTGTATCTATTTCACAACTGGGACATTTTTATACGTCGTAATAAATAGATTTTAAAATATATTAAGCAAGTTTTTTTGTTTTCTTGAGCACACAGAAGCACATAGTATACTTTGTATATCAAAGTCTTATGGCTCAAAAGATACAAACAAGCATGCATCTTATCAGTCAATGCCAGATTTCTTTGCTCTGTTGGACTCACCGGTAAATCTTCGATTTCCGAAATATACACGCATGCTAAATCAGCGGCTGTAATACTTCTTACCTTTCGATAAATTAATCCAAACAAACTGTTAAATAATATTTGGATATGCTGTATAGTACTGCTGATTTCTCATCCATTGATAGCATGACATCAGTGTCGGGTCTAAATGGAAGACGGTTTCTGTGGTTCCAGTGACAACTTTTCCCTCGGAAATGTGCTCAACAGTTAGATATGAGATAAGAGTTCCAAAGAACTGTAACATTTGTCCGATGCACTTTGCACACTTTCTTAATAAGTACCATTGGTATATTTCAAGTGTTTCCTTGGATTACGAGTAAGTCAACTTTCATCCAATGATGCCTCTTTGATGAGTTCTGCAGTAGTATCACTTTTCTTTTTGAGGAAGTATTCTGTATCAACATGTCGACAGAAGTTGGCCAAGTTGGTAAAACTGTTCACGACCTCTGCAAACTGAAGGATTCAAAATTATAAACCCTGAAAATCATTTTCTAATTTACAGGGGTCTCCCTTTAGATCGATCAAAGCGGCAAGAAAAACTACACAAGCAGGATATCGACATAAGCGATATCGATAAGTGGGGACGACTGTATATGAATTTCAGTCTATGGTGAATTCTATTCTTTCTGACAATTCAGAAATGATTTTTACTAGATTTCTACATTAAAATTAGTAGAATGTACGGTCTATGTACTTACTTCAGTCACAGGCAATGTTGTCGTTATAATTGTGAAGAGATGACCATATACGATTGCATCCAACTCTGTTGGTCTGGTTAATGCAGAAACAAATAAAGAGAAATTATACCGTACCCATCAGTGAACGTGGAATACACAAATTAACTTAAATTATGTTGTTACCATTTTCAAAAGTGTGACTGAAAGCTCTACCTGTATTTAACGTTAAAAGATCTTGACCCACATGAACTTAACGTATAACTTACTTGTCTCCAAAAAAAAATGTCTGTTTGCCCAATTTCTCTGACAAAGCCTCGCAGCATGTTTTTACCTCTTCTAATACCTGGCACATACGTTGAAAAAAAATCAAATTGAAAAAAAATTCTTAAAACGTTATTGTGTTTCCTTTTTTGTATTTAAAATTCATTGCTGAATAAATGATTGAATCTACTCGAAAGATTGCAGCAAGGAACGTAGTCAAGATTCTTTACCTCCTCTAAACTTTTCTGTGCCCATCCAATACTGTTGAGTCTACTCTTTATCTCGTTTTGTCTCCAGTATGGTATTATTTTGTTGAGAGGCCATGGATATACCGATCCTAATCTAGGTTTTGTTACTTCGGTAGCAACAGACTTTTCACACCAGCACACGTATAGCTAAAATGTAAAATCAGTGTTACATAAACTGAAGGATCGTCTCTTATGCTGATTAGAGATCGGATATGGTGTTTCACGCGTCCGGTTTGTGGACTTAAATTAAAAAATTTGTTGGCTTCAATTGAGTGTCTTCGTAGGCTTCAATTTAGTGTATTTACATTTAGTACAAACACTGTCTAACATTTCAATTACAAATGTAATTATGACCTTTCAGTGAAAGCAACTTTCTATAAAACGGATTAACCAACATACCTCTGCATTTACAATTATATTTTCGATAAGAGTGATATATGCCTTCATTTCTGCTCTCTGTGATTCTGGTACCTGGTCACTCAATCTGTGTCCCTGCAATGAAGGGTTTTTGTTTTATCTATTTTTATGGTGATTTCCTTGCGAGTACAGTGTAGAGTTTCAAGTATACAATACGAAAAATGATTCTTTTACCTTTGCTTCAACGAAAGCAACAATGGGATCGAATTCCGAGACAATCATTGGTCCAACTTGTATTAATGGCACTTTACCTGAAACAATAAATACAGTTTGGCCTTTTGTGATTTTTGTGGTTATACATGGATTGTCAAGCTAGAGTAACATGTATCTGTAAGTTTTGACACAATAACTTCAAGTTTATATTCTTGTGTTACCTGATGGTGACATATTTTCAGCGTTGACCCTTGATTCTGTTCTGAACGGGAGATCACACATACTCAGGTATGCCTTAACGCTCAGGCATTGTGCAAAATCCGGCAATGAAATCTGATTATCTACGAAAAATGCAAGTTACAAATCGATGCAAATACTGTTCCCTCGAAAGTTATGTAAAAATGCATCTACGGAAAAATACAGATCCTCTACAAGATACGAATCGATGCATATACTTTGCCCTCAAAAGTTATGTAAAATCCAATATACTCGAGTGCCATGAATCTTTATTTATTACGCAGGTATTTTGTGTAGATTCATATTTAAATACGGTTATCACGGTTTTACCTTCATCAGGTTGATACAGACATGCGTTTTCCGGCCAAGCCTCTTTGCCTGTAATGAGATATAATAACAGTAAGTGCAGTTAATTTATGGGTCAAGTAAGCGTACCAGTATTCGACTATCAAAAATACAAATTTTCGTTATCTAACATAATAACGGTGCAACATTTACAGTTTATCAGTCAGTAGGGTATCTCCTACATTTATATGGAAGTTCTTTATTGGGTATCGAATGAAATTCGATAAGACTATGTGGTCTTCAGCCTGAAAAATGTAAAGGTACAGTTTGGCTTCTCCCTGGTTCTCCCTCTAGTTCGCGAACAGATAATGCTTAACACAACAGGTTAACATTGAATGTAATTTATTGCTGAAGTCTAGATCTTAAGTGATACTGAAGGTCTCTAGCCTGCTGCCTGGTCCCAAATCCTCTTCTCAGAGGGGTGGAGGCACGTGCCTTATATATGCAGAGACATGTGCAGGGGCAGATGTTTACTTTTTAATTGTTTAAGTAATTTACCACATTTAGCTTTGGCAATTAGGGATCTAAGAGGTTTGGTGTGAATAGTGGTTGATTGCTAATTTGTTCAATTTAAGCGGACATATGTTAGATGCACTCGGAGCTGTGGAATGTAATTTATTTACCTTGTAGGGCATACGGGGTGTCTCTGTACACTTATATTTGAGGAAATTTGGGTACTCCCTTACTGTTACTGTTTCAATAAAATTTCATTTTATACGCCTATTTTTTTTAAATTTAAATTCATTATTTATAATGAAATTCATTATATAATGATTTTCATTATATATAATGAAATTCATTATAATTGAGGGTGATCCCTTACCGATTCTTGTGAAATAAAGATATACGCGTAATGTTACTTACTGTTTTGCTAGATATAACTCTTTAACATCAGCATCTCTTTTAAGTTTTCTTGCTTTCAGCTCTTGTTCGATAGCCTGAATTTAGATTGTAATCGATGTGTTATTAGACTGTTAAAAGCGCCTAAATCTTGTTTTTAATTTTTGACATTCTGACATTTCAGACATTTACAGGAAGATTTCTTCATAATTCTTTACTTATTATTTATAAATTAAATACGAAATTATAATATACTAATTTTAGTATTCATGACTGTCATTGTCATTAATTGAAATATCACTACAATATCAACCAAATAATAAGCATAAAACTCACAGCAAAATGCACAAACCTTTCCACTGTCCGCCATGTTGTTTTGTTGCTAGTTAATTGGTATTCCATATCTATTTCTAAAAGATTGGAATATTATTATTGAGACTTTTACGAATGTAAAATATTAAATTTTACAGTTTGCAATGATTTGCATTATGTGGAAGTATTCTTATAAAAATAAATGTAATATACAATAGGCTGATTTTTGTAAAAATAAACAAGACTTCTTAACTACAAAACTTATAATATCGCCCAAGGGAAGAAGACAAAACTTTCTTACATTTTTATGTTTTTCCTGGCGAAATAAGAGTTGTCGGGTAATTATAGCAAATAAAAAGGTTCAGATGGTCACACCGAGTACCCTAAGATTCAGTTATTACTGCCGTGTAGAGTTGTAATTCGTGAATCATAAAACCATGAAAGGTAAAAATAAAACCACGGTGATTTCACTTTCCGAATGTGTAGATCTATCATTACTGGTCTCCATTTTGGAACGAGATCGACTGCCATATTTTCCCGTATAATTTCACAATATTTTGATGCTGTCGTTCTAATCATCTTGTTTCAGATTCACAGAGTAAGTTGCACAGAACACTCCTTAATTTATTTGTGATTTTCTGCTTTGTTTTTAAGTTGGTCTTTAACTTTGTAATTTCGCAAACGTCATTAAATTACATTATATAATATTTAAACATCGAATGTACTCATTACATTACATACAAAGAGTAATATTTTCGCTACGATTAATTTTATGGACACTGCCACAGAAAAAAATCAAATATTTGAGAAATTTTTAAATCGCCGAATTACCGTTTTGGTATTTGTAGATCTCAAGGAGTCGATTATGGAAGCAAATGAGGGAGATTTCGAGTTTAATGCTGACACAGGTCGGGGCCATTGCAAAGTATGTAAAGTGGAATTCACATCAGCTGAACTTGCGAGACAACACCTACAAGGCAAGAAACATGCCAAAGAGAAAAACAGATTGAAAACAATGGCCGCTTTTTATCAAGGTAACTCTACAGGATCAGTACAAAGAAATGACAACGTCCAAGAAAGAGCGAAAGAAGCGGATACAACAGATGCAGGTGATGCCCCATTGATAGATTTTGGTGAGACCAGTGAACCCGTAGTGGGACCAAGCGGTGACTGCGCATCAGGAGGTAAAGAAACCGAAAATGCAGAAGAAGAAAGGTTTTACCAAAATGGCCAACTATGGTACAGATGTGTGCCATGTAACAAGCCTTTAAATACGTTAGAGCAGCTTAAGATACATCAACAGAGTCCGAAACATCTAAAAAATGCGACAAAACCGAAACAACTTGTCAGTATGCCTGTTGATCCTCCAGATGTTCTCAGCACTCCACCAAGAAATACACTGTCAACTGACAGCGCTGATTCAGGCCCTGGTGACACTGTTATCCTCAACGGACAAATTTGGTATAGATGTAATGTTTGCGCATGTAATGTGAATACCAGACAAATATTAGAAGATCACAAGCGAAGCCCAAAGCATTTAAAGGCAGTGGAGAGAGCGCAACTAGCTGGTAATGTGGGGTGCATGCAAGTTCTGGGGGCTGATCGTACTGTATGGCACACATGCGAAATGTGCTTCAAGAAGTTGAATTCGGCACAACAGTTGGCTACTCATATGCAAAGCCACGGTGCTACGCCAGGCAATATGACGACTGATTCTCCTGCAAGAACATCACAGAACCTAACCGTGTCACGGGCACTTTTTGACCGGTTTTCTCCGTTCAAAGGGAACATTGATGACGTTGAAGTCGTACATGCTGGCACACCGTTGAAACAACACATGGTTGAACAAGAGAAGAAAAATAACCCAGAGTCGCCAAATGCTCACGTGGAAAATAGTAGTGGAAGCCATGAACTAGGATTCCAGACTAATGCCACAGAAATGAACACCGAGAAAGAAAGGGCTACTGCAGACATTGTTGTACGAATTGATACCACGCCTAATGAAGATGGAGGTAATTCTGGTAGTGGTCGTCTTGTCACGGATGGACCCACCAGGGACACAGTGGATTCTGCCGATGATCTAGCAGCCCAAATGGAAGATTTATCACTGGGTACCACTGACAACACACAAAGTTCAGATGATCCGATTCGAGCACCATGCGCATACGGTCCATGCTACTACCACTGTGGTGTATGTAATACACATCTGGGAGGTCCAGCACCAAAAAAGGATCATTTAGAAAGTCTTAAACATCTGAAGAATCTGAAGAAGAAAGGAATGTTGTCTGCAGCAGGGGCTGGTACTCTTGTAGCCGATGCCCTGATACCTATAACGCAGAAACCAATATCTCCAAACACACCACATGGATATTACAATTACTGTGATATATGTAAAGTACCGTTCAGTGGGCCTGAAGCACAGGCAGCTCATGAGCGAGGTAAACTGCACAAAGCAAAGGCGGCCAAGTCCAATGCAGCGCCAACCAGAGATCTGCCGGACATCGTCAAACATCCGTGCACAGACCGTACCGACTCGCTGGTGCTGACACAAACAGAACCACGCAGTTATCAGGTTGAGCTGTACATGAAAGCAGTGGCTGCGGACAGTGTAATATTTTTACCAACAGGTAGATTTCATTGCCAAAAATGCGAAGTCTGTTGAACAATTTTAAGCATTACCAAGCTATACACTCCTCCCCGGATATATCGATATCGCTTATATCGATATCCCGCTTATATAGATACCTTTTTGGCTGATTTAAAGCTCTGCTTTAAAGCAGCCTATGGAATCGGTCGTGTTATATGCCTTTTTGCCGAATTG
>JBCAUI010258634.1:0-16080 GCA_038406195.1 Haplosyllis anthogorgicola
AAAAGTTCTTCGAACCCAATATTTAGCATAATACACCATCGCAAAGCGTAACGCATCACCGTAAATATTATAACAGTTTTACTCACCACATCCACTGTATTGAGAGCACAGGGCAGGACACTGGGGCAGCACGTAGACACTGTTACGGTGTTCAGGAGGGCACCATGACGCGGGCCAGCCCGGGTTCGCTCCACAGTTCACATGCTTGTCCACACACCGCTCTGAAGGTATAAGTAACGACACATTAACCGTACCTCTCCAAATACGGACTTCATTATCACCAGCCTCTGTTACGAAGTTTAGGACTAGTAAATTATGTCAAGGTTATCTGAAGGTCAAACTATTATTTCTTAAGACCTGTACGGTATTTTTGATTGAAAAGCCTTTTTTGTCGTTTATGAAGGTGATGCTGGGTCTTTGACTCTTTATTTCTTACAAATATGTACCGCATCGTATGGCATTAACTTTCAGGGGTCCAGGCATCTAGACATCTAGACATCTAGACAGACATCAGTAGCGGATCTAGAACTTTGTTCGAGGGAGGCCGTAAATGGCCGCCAAACATGTTTTAACAGCTGGAGAGGGGCCCCAAAATGGCGGACAAACATAGTTTAACAGAGGTTGGGGGGAGGCCCAGGCTCCTAAAGCCTACCCTCCCCACCTAGATCCACTACTTGACGTACCTGTACAGCTGGCGCCGTGGAATCCGTCCGCACATCTACACGTACATGTGGCGCGATCTAACGTCGCGCAATTGTGACACTCGGCCACACATTCTGAAAAATAAATACAAAATGTATAAAAACAGATATGCAAAGTAAGTACAGGTCATCCCGCTTATCTCGAACCTTCAAGGCAAGCTCCAAAAAGTTCGAACTGAGCAGAAGTTCGAGTTAAACGTCAATTTTATTATAGTCAACCTATTGATGGGACATTTTTAAAGGTTCGAGTTAAGCAAACGTTCGAGTTATCCGTGTTCGAGCTTACCGGGATGACCTGTAAGTGAAGAGCCGAAAATTGAGCGCCCCCGCTACCGAAAACTTCCTTTCATGTCTTAATTATTTGCTTTCGAAACTTTTAGTACATCTCTTTTCTGACGAAGATGATCTTATCCATTATGGCAATCAGTATCTTATCACATTCATTTCAACTGTTTCCATTTTGGCAGGCACTTTTTACCATGATATGTTTTTTCACTAAAATCGTAAAGTTACAAGCGGTAGATAACAAGTCAACTAGGAAGAACAAAATACTCACGGCAATTCAACGATTCTCCTGAGCACGCATCTACAAAAATACAAAGCACAGCTAAAAGATCTCAGGTGCAAAGATGAACAGTTATCATCGGTTTAAAGTTACTTTGGAAAAAAAGAGATAAATGTATGGTTTATGTCAACATAACGTTCAGCAAATAAATTGTTGTTAAAATGACTTTTACTAATTGAGTAACTTTGTGTACAGTGAAACTTGTCTTGGGCGACCACCCCATATTGCAGGGTTCCTACATTCTCTTCGCGATGAAATTCCCTGACGCTTCCCTGATTTTTCCAGTATTTCCAGACTTTTTTCTAGACACACAAATAACAAAATACTTGATTTAACTATGCAAAAATAACAAGTGTGCTGGATGTTATGCCGAGTGCAGCAAGGCTCAAAATTTTTCAGGAAAGTAAGTCAATAAACTAGTCAAAATTGCTAAATCTCAAAAATGAGAATTAATTAAAATCACAAAATTCCCTGATTTTTCCCTGACAGTTCATGATACTTCAAAATTCCCTGACTTTTCCCTGACTGGAAAAAAGTCTCCTAGTTTTCCCTGATTTCCAGAAGCTGTAGGAACCCTGAATTTTTGAAGGTTAAGTGGTCGCCCATGGGGTGGTAGTCTACACAGACAAATACAAATTGGGTAAAATTTAAGAAATAAATGGGCGGATATCATGGTCGTGAATGGTGAGTGGTTGTGCAAAATGTGGTCGTCCATGACAAGTTTCATTGTAGTTAGTTGCACCATAGGTGCATTAATTGTACTGTATATTGCCTAATTAACGTGCATGCGCGTAGGAGTTATTTTTGTACATGCTCGTTATTTAAGGACCTTCACCGCCAACTCCCAGGGAGCCTCCATTAAGACAAGAGATAACAACACACTTAATGACACCTTACGTTTATGATTTTATGAGTCTGTTTTTGTGAAACAAGGGTACCAAATATCTTAAAGTTTATTAATCTGCAATACAAACTCAGTATGGGTTGTAGTTTTAATGCTGAAGGTGTCACAAATTTGAAAATCTATCATTTTCCAATGTGTTGGCATATGCAAAGTCCGTAGCTGATGTATGTGAAAAGTTCAATAAGTCAGCTAAAAAGGTGTGTGTGTTAATTAGAGCATGCGCGTTAATTAGGCAATATACGTTAATTACAATTGATGCACCAATGGTTACATCAATGTTGTAAATGCTCACGTACTATTACACAGCCCGTCGTTACACCATGCTGTAGGAGTGAGAGATAGGAGGAGTGAGAGATGGAGAGGATGAGTACGTACTGTTACACAGTCCGTCGTCACACCATGCTGTAGGAGTGAGAGATAGGAGGAGTGAGAGATGGAGAGGATGAGTACGTACTGTTACACAGTCCGCCGTCACACCATGCTGTAGGAGTGAGAGATAGGAGGAGTGAGAGATGGAGAGGATGAGTACGTACTGTTACACAGCCCGTCGTCACACCACGCCGTTCCTGACGCACACTCGGTACACGCTGCACCTAGCTGGTACGGCTTCTCGCCCTGGAAGTTACCCCTGAAACGAAGAAAGTAATTACATTTAAAACTTCTGGACGTCCATACCAACCCACCCTTAACTTGACAAATCCTCAGGCCGATGGGGGTCAATTACTTGCTTTGTGCTTTTTGGGAGCTTACTATGTTTTTGGGGGTCAGCAGACACTAGCAACTGGCAGATACTTACGAAAGGAAAACCAAGGACTTTGAGGTTCTGACTAGAAAAATAAAACCAGGAAAGACTCACGGTGGCGCGAAGTTACAGACGAGGTAGAGGGCGTCACTGAAGCCGATGTTGCGGAGAGGGCGACATCTGGTGTAAGCGCAGCCCAGGCGGTTACTCGTCGCCCACGCGATCTGTGGGGAGAAAATAAGTCACAGTTTAACAAGGCGCTTTCTCCCTTCTCTTACTTTATCCTGTGATGCACCCTCCTCTCCACTCAAATCATTCCAACCCTACCACCACCCCTCAGCACCCTTGACCCCTACACTCTCATCCAAATCTAGCACCACACTCAATCTTTATCATCACCCTCAACTGCTTAACTCTAAAAACCGACCTCTGTACAGCACCCACACTGCACCCTCACCCACCTGTGTACAGTCCCACACTGCACCCTCACTCACCTGTGTGTAGTGACCACACTGCACCCTCACCCACCTGTGTGTAGTGTCCACACTGCTCCCCGGGTGTGCACCCTCCGGTGTTGTAGTCGTAGAAGACCTTCTCGTCCTCGAACCAGCCCTGCATCGCCCGCTCCACGTCTATCTGAGCGTTGTCGTTAAATATGGAGATCGTGTACAGGTTCTGACCTGCAAAATATGAAAAACATCAATTATATCGTGCACCTCCCTCTCCCCCTATTAGAACACTTACCTACGTTGCACTTATTTTAATCGTTTGGATTGCTTTGACTGGCAAGATTTTTAAAGTGCGGCGATCGGAAAAGAAAACAAAGAAAATTTAACCTTGACCGTAAAAAGTTAAACTGTTCGTAAATATCAATGCTGCCAATTAATTTTTATTTATTTATGGAAATCCCAATTTCAAAGTGCGTCGGAAAATGTACTTCAAACAATTAAATAAAGCCTAAGCTAGATTCTTATGTGTACAGATTTACAACGGTGGTTTTATTCCGTTGAAAACACTAGATGGCGGGGAGGTCAACACTGTGATTTCCCGGCTTTAAACTCAAGGTCCTACAACAAGTATTCTGCCGACATTTCAAAGAATTGTAGATATTTTCGTTAACCTTCAAAAACATTTTCAGTGTGATGTGCTGCTTCTCTTTGTCAATAAAACCACAGTAACTCAAATTTGTACATTGCATTTCAGCTTGCAAAATAAGCTTTTTCCTTTGAAAAATAAATCTTTTTGGCTACAAACCACTTTCTTCCAATTATGCCATAAGAACAATTGATTTCGGAAAGCATTGAGTTCATTCAAATTGATCTCGGTGTAATTGGGTCGTCAAATAGAACATTTAATTCAATAAATTCAATTGACCGTCCAAATCGATGAAATTAGAGCATGAAAGGCTTGTACAGTAGGAAAGGCCTGGGGTAAGTAGTCATTTAATTTTTGAAAGTCAAAAAGAATGTACGTAGAAGAATGTAATGTAAGTAGATAAGTGCTTACCTAGTTGTGAGTATGTAGGGTGTCTGTAGTTGGCTGGTTGTCCGTGCTCCCACACACAGTTCGACGCCCACAGTTCAGCCATCACAGCCAAATCATTGTCCCACGTCTGCAGCAAAATGTATAAAGAGAAGGCATGTATTTATAAAACCTACCAATACCGCGACAGATGCTGTGAAATGCTGGTAATTTTATACTTTAAAGTATGCTGTTAAGCTTTAAATAAATTTAAAATTATTTTAATTCATTTAAGTTTAAATTGAACATTTTCGCTTAAAATGTGCTGTACCATAAGTTTTGGAGACAAACTTGAACAAGGAGAGTTTTAGTATTTCTGAATCATTTACAGATAAAAAGAATTGCGCAAATATAGTAAATACCGACACAGACACAAACTGTAAGGCAACCTAACGAAACTAACGTTTGGCGCAAGAATATTTTCGCACAGTTGTGATCTTTATTGCTCATTGATAAGCATAATTAAAGTCCCTTTAACACTGTTTGTTTAATGGTATGGATTAGATTTACTGCATGGGAAAGAGAGATTTCGTGAACGTTTATTGAAAAGGTTATTTTCACTGCTGATCATGAAAGTCGCAACTGCTGTTACAATAATCTGGAAATTCCAAAAGCGTAGGAGGCTGTTTGTGTACGATCCTTAATCCTTAACAAGTTTTTAGATAATAAAACAATTATAGATCATCTTCATCATGAAACTACCACTGCATTTATTGCATGCGTATGAGTGACAGTAGATAACAGATCGGGAAAATCCCATTATTTTTTTAGCAATAATACTTCATGTGGTATCGTATACACAGCATGGGATTTATTAAAGGTCACCGTGGCATTTTAAGTTCATAGCTTTTCACTGAGATAATAGATCTTTATAACGTGCAGGGATCCTTTTGGACTATTGAAATTTAAAATTAGCCCTTAATTTGTGTACTTATCCTCGAATTAGATTCTATTTGAGTCCATTGACAACATAATGCTAATCTGTCTTGTTTCAACAAATATTTGATTTTTCCTGATTTTTCAATTTTAAATCTAGTCCGTAAATAGCTAAATAAATAAAAACAGCCACAATAAAAGAACATAATCCACGGTGACAAATTAAAGGGTCAGAAATTGGGATGTTTCATTCATTTTCCGCCTTTTCCTGAATCTTGTTGATTTTTCTCATCTCGGGGTGGGGGGGGGGGTGGCTGGGAAGAAAGAGAACTTGGTAGCTCTTTAAACTTCTTTTAATTTGGAGCCATTCGGAAAAAAGTAGATTCTTTTCTTCTCTCTATTGTTGTGCACGTTTCCAAATTGACAGGAATTTCAGGAGTTGCTCATCAATTAGAATCTATTTGAGTCCATTGACAATGCAATGCTAATCTGTCTTGTTTCAACAAATATTTGATTTTCCCACATTTTTCAATTTTGAATCTTGTCTGTAAATAGCTAAATAAATAAGTACATCTATAAGAACATAATCTACTGTGACAAATTAAGGGGTTATATATTGGGACGCTTCATTAATTGGTTCCTAGAAAGCTTTTTTCTCATTTGAAATTTAATTTAAAAGTACTCTTTTGTACGACGCAGTTTATGCTTACAGGGATGCTGACAAGAAAAGAGAAGAAAATGTTCCGGGTTGTATTGTAAATACAAAAATTAATTGGAATGGAATCTGTCTGTCTGTCTTGCTGTGAAATGTTTCGGTTGTTCATATTTCCGCCTTTTCTTTAATCTTGCTTCCTTTTCCTTCTTTTTTTGGGGTGGTGGGTGTAGGGGGTGGCGAGATATGAGGTTTAATTGGGGACACACACAAAATTCTTGTAGATAAACATGCCGTTTTGGTGCTTTAATGCCGAGGCGTTTATTTACTTTCTTCATTTTACATTGACTTTTATTATTTGTAATGTTTGTGTGTGAAAATTACATCAGTTAGTGACGGATTTTAGATGTTTTAGACACTTAACGGTGCTTTTCTGTCTTAATAACCACATCGTGAGGAACACGTGAAATAAAACATATTTTTGGACGAGGCTTTACTTCAGTTGTTCTCTTCCTTCCCTTATTCCTTGTTTATTTTCTCTATTTTTTCCTGACGAATTTCAATCTTACTGTTTGGAAATGGTGCTTTTCACGGTAAACTGTATCAAAAGTTAAATCATCCTTGGCAAAATGTACGGAAACTTTGTACCTTGTACAGTATTGAGCTTTCAAGTCTAATATGAGCATTTGACTTGGCATTTTATGTCTTAAGTTATGTTTGTTCTGTTTTTGTTTTAATGTTATTTCTTTCTGGTTTTACCTTCATTGCAATTCTAATTGTATGTTAGGAAATTCGTCATTTTGCTATTACAAGTTAAGTGTGTGATAATATGTTGGACTTCCCATAAAAAGCTTATGGACAAAAGTTCATTGGTAAAAAAAATTGATGGGGGCAGCACCTGACGGGCCTTAAATCCAATGTATATTTTGTATTCTGATGTTTATTGTATGTGATTACATATTACAACTTTGTCCCTTCTATTCCGGATATGCTTAATTTAACTTTAATTTCAGCAAAGTTTATGTAACGTTGTCAGATGTTTTATAATTGATGAAATTACATATTATTCTATAATTAACCAGAAATAAAGAAATTGGTGCTACATTTCCGAGAACCAATATAAATTTATGAAGTATGGCAAATAAAAGCTCGAACTTGTCCGAATTAGCTAATATTCTGATGGCAAAAATAGCACCAAATTCGCCGAAAACTACCAAGCGTGCACACATTAAGATTTCCACTTTATTTTTGATTGCAGATTTTTTTGAACGCAGTTCAAGAAATTAATTAAAACTCCTTAGTAAATGAAATTTCAACGAAGCTTGACACATAAAGGGAAACTGTTAAAAGACTTCGGCAGAAAAATGATAAAATCCCAGGTATATAACACTTGGTGAGTCTGCCACTCTTAGTCGAAAGGCTGATGGTCGACAGGACACTTTGAAAGCATGGCGCAACATACTGTGTCCAAAGTACAAATTGAAACTTTTACAACAAGTAACAGAGGATGAAACTTTCGTTTCATGACTTGTCATTTTTGGAACAATAGATGTTTTTGTCGGCGTGAAAAACAAAGAAATTTTTATTGTCGCAAAATGAATTAAATTCCAGATGCTGACTCGACAATTTTTGAATAACAAATATTAAATTTGATAGAGAACCACACTATTATTAGAACACTTCTTTCTAGTTGAAAATATATAAAATGTTGAACAGATGAATTGCCAGTCAACGCTGATTGGCTGGGTAATTTTGATCTAGGTCAAAGGTCAAATGAAGGTCCATTGACAAAACATGGACATTTTAATGGGCCAATTTTAACCATTTCCTTTGTTCAATTTTACATAAAAATCACTGATGATTGTGGATATAGATCCAAACTGTCTAATTATGTTCCAACATAGTTATTTGGTGGTATTATTTTCAGAGCATTGAAGTTAGAAGTTGGCACTATTTGCCACCAAACACCCTCATAACTAGCACTTGCCTCCGAGTGACCTTTGACCCAATTAATTTGCATAAACTGGCAATTCGTGTATTTTTAACCTCTAACCTTTCCGTAAAAGTCATTCTACAAAGAACTATTCGACAATGAATCGTGCATCAATTTTAAGTGATCTTTTCTCTATTAAAGGTGAAAAGTCGATTAAATCAGGCGCGTCGACGCACAAAACAGTGTGTGAGCTCAGGGTAGAGCTTGAACATAGGGCCAATATTGTCACCGATGATCGGGGGCTCAAAGTCGATCTATGATCGATGCATCGGCCACCCCTATCTGCTTCACAAAATTTATTAAAAATTAGCTTGGAGACTCATGTTTTGAGCTTCGTTTCTGTGAATTGTGCTACTTGTCATTATCGTTTTAAAATATAATTGGTTAGCTGTACCTAAAACAACAAATGTATTGCTTAATTATTATGAAAAGACTAATGGTACTTATACATTTTAAATATCTTTTTAATTTTAGGCAGTAAAATAGAAAATATTTATCTCAAAGACATATGTCCAATTATGGACGATGGTCCAATGTTAAACTAAAATCGATGGTCGTCGATTTTCGGCTTATCGATCGATTCATCGGATATCCGATCAATCACCTAGCTCTAGTCAGGTGATACAGTGTTACGAAACGCCACAAGTGGTGTAACTTTTAACACATGAATATTAATCAACGTTTAGCTACTAAAGAGTTAGAGTTCAAAATGTCAGCTATCATACGACGGCTCATTTATGTTTGTATCGCGTGTCGTGACGGAACTATGTGAAATGTACAGCGGCTAAACCAAGTGTGAAACATTTCTATGGAAAAGATACATGTTTCTAGAACATTACTAAATGTATATTTTTAGCGGCTTTTCTTTGTTAACCAACTTTAAACTTCCTCATGGAAAAGCGATTTTTTAATAAACATTGTATTATTGGCGAAAACAACGTCAGATTCTATTGTTTCAAAAACTGATACGATTTTTATGTTTTTAGTTTTTTTCTTTAGCTACATGCACCTTTTTAAAAATCGGATAAATAAAGACGGCTGGCTGCCTGCTAACACCCAGTGCACATTACCACTGAACAGAAAACAGGTGTAAATCTGTGATTCTTGGGATCAAAGCACACAAGTGAAGAAATCCACCCTGTCCTTGAAACCCATTGACAGAGTCACCCCAAGTACGGAACAGAGGTACCAGTGACCCCATAATATTGAACTTGATGCGCAAAAAAGCACAGTTCAGTAAAAGCATATCAATAATGGAATTCCACGCTGTGCTATTTGGTACGATCACAGATACAGGATGAAACTTTATTGTTTCAAAATTGATTAAAGTTTCCTTTTCTGAATCAAAATGCATGCAGTGAAACCTTCTTTGAACGAATCTTCTTTGTGCACGACCATCAGACTTTAGATGCAACACATTAAATTGCACACAAAAGAACCTACCTTTGCACGACCACCCTATTGGCAACCACTTTTCTTCCCAAAATGGGGAAGCCGTCCAAAGGAAGGTCCACTGCACATAAGATGAAGCAACCACACTCACCATGACTTCCATGTTGGACACCCCTTCTTCCCTGACCTCCTTCCTCCTCCTCTCGTTATGTTTCTGCAGGATGAGTTGTTGCTCTGCAGGCGTCATCAGGCCGTTCCCTGTCTGCCGCTTTATCCTTCTGCGTAACGTCACTTCTTCTGCGGGACTGTCACCATGGTGATAATAGTCACGTACATCCGTTATGGCGTGAGACTTCATAAATAATGACGTCATTGACGTTGCGTCATTGTTTGACGTTACGTCTTTAAACGTACTTATAAATATCACAGTTAGTATGAGACAATGTTTGAGTCTTGTAGGACATCTCAGCTGGGGTAGCTCCATGTTGCTTCCCCGAATGTTTCGCTCAAACTGCACACATCGCAGAATTTAAACTTCTCTTTAAATGCCTGTGTCTGAATACTTCTTGAAGGAAAGGTTTTAAGTAATAGAAATGGGTAAAGATATACGAAGGTAATAGGGAGGTCAAGTTTCACGTTTTTCTTCACTCCTTGGCCTGTACGTTTGAATTCCGCATTTCTAAACGAGAAAACAAGTTACATGAACTCAGCAGATTTTACCTCAGTACTAATTGTTTATTACTTGAGTTACCTAGCTATGTTTGGAATCTTTATAGTCTAGTTTTGGAATTCCTCTGACGTTTTTAGAAGTTGATGTTGAACGTGTAACTGAATCTCGTTAATGAATGGGTCAGGTGGTATATTAAGGCATTAAGCTTTAAATATACACATATCTGCCCATGCATGTCGTTCCTGTCATAATCTACAGGCAACCGTGCCTATTGGCGCGTTAGCGTTACACTTGATTGCCGAAATATACTGTATAGCACACATGAATTCTTGGATTAATTTTGTGTTTGATACATCAGTTCGTGTTTAGATGAGAGATAAACTGCAAATAGAGTAAAATCTGCATTGGGCGTACTAGCCTTTGGGTTAACTACTGTCATCCGCGTAGTGTTTTTGAATTACAAAAATGATTTTCACTAAGTATTTCATACTCCAATGGGCGAACCCACTGTCATCCACTCACTTTTTCTCATGAATTTTGGGTAGTTCGTCCAATGCAGATTTCACTGCATAACTTTAAGAAAATAACAACAAAATTATTTTATTGCTCAGTTGTTAATTTCGGAAATGAATTAGTTTCAGTATTTCAAACCAATGTCATTTTTGGAGACCCTGAATTGATCTCCTCGAAAGCATTACTATCTCTGTGTAATGTTAACGCGGCTTTGGGTACAGCCCTGTGAGAATTTTACGCTACAATTCAGCCATGTGGAAAACGGCTTTTAAGTGAGTCGTGCTGCGATGACACGCTTAAAACTGTGTAATACTGTACACTGTGCATTTGGGGTTGTGGATTAAATAGAGGGGTTAAGGGCAATTCCTCCTCGACAGTTAACGTAACACAGCCGAGTAACTCAATGGCTCGCTATTTCGTCATGTAACAAAGCAGGGGTATTTCACTGAGGTTTTTTTTGAAATAATATCTAAACAAACATCATGACCCTTGATTACGTTATTATATTAAAAATTTAAAGACAAAAAGGTGTTAAAATTGAAACCCACAGAATATTTGGATTTAAAAAACATTGTTGGACCAGGGTCCATTTGATACCCCTGTTACCCCTGATTTGGACCTCGTGTGACTTTTCCCATGGGTCTCAAAGCCAGGTTGGGTCTCTCACCCGCAATCTTACTTCTTTGGGTGCAGTGATCCCAAGGGTCACATCTGATGTTACACCTGCCTTTTCTACCGATTGGGATAGAATTGTTAATCCTACGATCCTGAGGACGGAGAAAAACGTGTAGCTTAACCTCGGTATTAGCATATTTATGTTGAATTGCGCTATAATTAAAGTTCCTCTGGTTTTGCCCCAAGGGGTTTGGGGTTTTAGGATGATGTGAATGACCCTTGTAAAGTCATCAAGACGCAATGACGTTACGTAATATGACGCAACGACACATTCCAAAACAGTTGACGCATTTGGTACAGCTAGCTTGAGGATGGTTTACAGGGTATTGTATTGCAAGTTACAGTACGACTTTTTTAATCATATGAATTATGTTTGCATGAACAGAATTTGTCAAAAGTGTGGAGATATGTATAAAAATTGAAGTTGGTACCTTAAAACTTTTCACAAATATCAATCAATACAAGTAACATTTACCACAATTGACTTTTGGCAGATCATGTCCGACACGATAATTTTTTGCCATTTTTTCCATGCCATTTGAGTTTTTTTTTCGGATTTTAAAGTGCGGCCAGAAATATAATCCGAACTATTAGAAAGGTCTATTGAATGTCTAAAGATTACACATGTTCGGCTCGTTGTGTTGTTGTATCCGTGAAGCAGTACACGGAATTTATATCAGTTTGGGAACAATGGCGCATCAAAAGCACAGCATGAACATCTTATGTCCTCTCTTTTGTTCTAGACGTTTCGAAACTGATATAAATTCCGTGTACTGACGCTCGGGTTTTTTTTCACTTCAATAAGTTACCAGTTATAACGTTTCTGCCCTCTGCAAGGGGCGAAAGTTTTATTTGTATCTTTGAAAATTGTTGTCGACACAAAAAAATTAATTGTAACCAAAATGAAAATTTGCATAACGTCGTGGTTAATTTTATCAAGTATCCATTCAAAATATGAACCATAACGTAGAATCTGGCAAAATGACGCAGAGATCTAATGTCCAACAATTAGTCATTACGTCACCGAACGTCATTACGTCAACCAACGTTCAGTTAATTTATTTACGCTTTTCAGTATTTTCTGTATTCACGGTTATGTGACTTACTTTCTTGCTCCTTTAGCGTCAATATTTTAATTCCAGTGTCAAATTATTTAATTCATCAGTATTCCAATAAATAAATGCTGGGTTAAGCTCTTATGAATCTTAGTCCTGCTTAAATCGCACATATTTTCGGTTACGTATCGTATCCATGTTGTTACTAACGTATCTAACAGTTAAAATGTCTTTGCAGATTGAGCTTGATTTTTATTAATAAAAATATTTGAGGTTAATTTTAATGTAAACGGATGTGAATGTATTTATTGGAGAAGAAAATCAATGATTGTTTGAACCTGCTGTCCAAAATGGGGGTAAAAAACATAGTGTTAAAAATTCACAGAAATTGAAATCACAAAAACACAACATAAAAGGAAATCTTTTTTTTCAAATAAAATAATAAAAGTAATAAAAGCTTAAAAAATAACATCCTACTGTTAAAAAATTAAAACAACAAAAGCGCTTTTGATGAGCGTATTGAGCTTTTAGAGCGGAGATTTGAATGCGGTTTTTATGTTCGGCGAGGTAACAGATTGCGGCAATGTGAAATAAAGAGCTCAGACTCATACAATGTGACGGCTCCGAGTAAACAGTGTGGTACCCTGCGCCAAGTGTGTGTGTCCGTCTGTCTGTGTGTCTGTTTGTCTGTTTGTCTGTTAGTCTGTCTGTCTGTTTGTTTGTTTGTTCGATTTTTTTGAAAGGTTTGACTTCGCAGCTTTATCTGTGGTATGTGGGTAAACCACTACATTATCTCGATCAAGTTGGAGTATCAAGGTCATCAAACCAACTTCAAGGTCACAATATTACAATTGTTTCTTATTTTGCTATTTGTTTCGGATAACATAATTATTGCCACCCGCGTAAGCGAGAAGGTAAAGTTTTCAGTCGTGTGTGTCTGTCTGTTCCGGCTATAACTTTTAAACCGCTCGACCTAGAAACTACATCTTTAAAATATTTAGATTAAATTTGAGTACCAAGGTCATCGGATCAAGTTCAAGGTCACAGGAAAAATAAACTATTTGACTGATATCTGCAAATACAAAATGTCATAGTGCTTCTGACTAGTAAAAGAGGTCAAGGTCAAGATAAAGACCAAGGTCATTTGAAGGTAATTTTTCAAATTATTGGTTGACTTTTGTAAGTTTCAATTTTTTAAGTATTTGTGATTACTATACAAGGTCATCATAATAGAGGTCATGGTCATTTGAAGGTCAAGCTTATTTGAAGGTCAAATTCAATTTTGTTGTAAATTCTTCCATGTTCTTAAATGTTTATTGTATTTTAATGACTATTTGCGGAGCGGGCCGTGGGGCCTTCGACTGAAAGGCATTCTTGTTTTGATAAATGATTTATCATCTTTTTAAGCATTTGCCCAAGTATGTAATGACAAACCCACTATTTAACAATTTAAGTGAAGGCTAAGATGCCATAAAGGACATTTGAAGGTCAATTCAATGTGTTTGTGGCTTTCATTGAGTTTCAACGAATTTTTGCTACGCGCTCGGTTAGCCTTTGACCGAAATCATTCTAGTTGGTATTGATAGACTTCACACATGTGAGTGCTGTAAGTTAATTGGCCTTTTTGCTGGTCATCATCAAGCAATTAACAAAAATGAACAAATTTAATTAACTTGTTTTTGGACTGTATTAATTATATCCTGCTGTTTTAAAAACATAATAGTAATTGAATAATTTTAGTTGAGTATTTATTCAAAGTTATGGAAGCAATCAATAAAAATTAAACTATGCTAATTCTAAACATCAATCAATTATTCGATTTGTAAAGTTACTTACAAATATGCTTACACTCTAAATTTTAAACTTTGCAATTTTTATTATACAGCAAATATTGACTGTTTGCAAGGGCAATATACAAAATTATTTGCCCAAACAGTATATTGCCCGTCAAACAATAAATATTTGTTATATTATTTAAAAAAAATGTTTATCTGGATCATAACGTGGTGTCACAAGGAAGCAATAATGATGTCATGAAAAATTTAATGTCAATAATGACATCAGGTCTACTTAGCAACAAATAAACAAAATTCCTTCTACATGCTGAAATTTGGGCGTTTCAAAGTTATAAAATATGCCCAAAACTTTAACATTGGTGCCAATGGAGAATGTAACAACTCCTTCACCAAGTGCACACCAATCCCTCACATCATTCACATTGTTCGCCGGGTCTGATATACATTTACAGGCAATACAGAATAGAATGTCTCCGCAGTGATTGACGTCTTGTCACGCGACGATGCGATGTTTTCTGTTAAACAGCGACGGATTCTGTAGCGGCAGGATCGTTACGACGCAGGCTGAGTCGGTCTATGTATCCCAGCATACCTGCAACTATGACACCTAAATGCCCATGTTATATCCCATATACATCGAACATGTTCCGTAAAATACATAAAAAAGTATAAAAAAAAGGTCTCCGTCCATTCCACAGAGGTTGACATGTTCATTCCATTTTTTCATTCTGGGAACAATAGAATTCCACGCAGTGCCTTCGTTAGGACGAAAATTCTATTGTTCGCAAAATGTAGTAGATTTGAGAAGCATAATGGTATTTTCATCATTATGATTCGGATTTTGAAGGCACTCTATTGTCTATGGTTACAGTTCATATTTTCATTTCGTTTTCATAAACTTAACGCCCATCCCTTAACGCAACAACATGCGTTAAGTTCCAAGAAATTGATGCGTTAAGAGTAGCGTTAGTTGCAGTTATTCCCCAACGGTACCAGATCGGCATTAGATAATAACTGAACATAACACTTACCGCATCATGTTGTGCGTTAAAGTTTATGACAACGCGCTGTAAGTCAATGAGGCTAACGCTCATGGAGGCTCAACTCATGCTAAACGCACCGAAATTCTTGTCCTTTTAGTTTATGAAGACGCACTGAGTATTGTCTATGGTTGCAGTTAATATTTTGCCTACTGTTTATTTTTTCTCGTACTTGACGAGGTAGTAGCCTCTGTTCAGCAGATGCTGTAGATATTTCTTCCATTTCTTGGGCGAACGACACTTCATGGACACTCCATTCTGAAATTAAAATTTTGTGTCAAATACAAAATTTAACTTTCATTTGAATGTTCTAGTGCACGACTCCTGAAATCTAATTCATATCACTGTAAGGTTTTCCTGTAAGGTTCCCTTCTACAAAACCTTGTCAAGAAATGAATAGGATTTCAGCCTACGCACATAGAAAGGGGCATCACAAACCTGACTTTTAACAGTCAATAACAATTTTGTGCAGAATTTAGGGAAATTGCGTTTTGTCTGTCTGTCTGTCGGTCTGTCTGTCTTTGTTTCCTGAGTCTAACCTGTACTGGTGTCCATTAATCTCAAGCATCCATTTCTTTGAATCGAAGTTTCTGTCAGATCCGACAGATGTGTTCGATTTGGTTGACATCATAATTCATACAAGGTAGGTCGTGTGTTGTTTGTAATTACAATTGAATCGTGTATGATAACAAATATTTGTAACAAATTATGCATGTCTCATTTTTGTCAATTTCCACTGAAATTATTGTCTATCGAATGAAATTCAATAAGACTATACATGTGGTCTTCAGCCTGAAAAACAAAGAATCCAGTCATCCCATCTCTAGGTGGGTGGGTTGGGGTGGGGTGGGGGGCTAGGGGTGGTGGGGGGGTACCCAAGGGGTACCCCCATCATAGGGGATTCCCTGTCAAAATGTAAACAAAGGATAACCCTGATTACATAATAAATAGATTGTATTCAGATTAAATCCCAACTTACACTGTA
>JBCAUI010258745.1:0-16079 GCA_038406195.1 Haplosyllis anthogorgicola
TTGGAATATAAATATGGAATATATGGATTTACTTTAGATCTACCTATGTAATATGAATATGGATTACCTGTGCATGCGTGCGTCATATTCTTTAAATCAGCACAGGTCCCACGGACCTATTTTTTTGAGTCATGATGGCAACAGCTTTGACTATTAAACAATAATTATCTTCACTTAATGTGACTAATTTAGCGGTTTTGTTTCGACATTGTGCAAAAACACATTTACAATAACCGTACGCATACATGTATTTTTGTGTTCATTATACAGGAGTCAGAAGAAACAGAGTCGACGAGACCCGTGGAAAAAACAAATGTCGACGAGAAGCCAGGTGTCCACATTTTCAACAGATACTTGAAACTTTCACATAGTGCACCGTTTCATCGTTGCCTTGCATATTGTAACAAACGGGGCATTCTTTAACTCTTGGTTTCAATATGCATGGATACCACCCCTCTTTTCTTAAGTGTATGGTCATTCCTAGAATAAGGCGACAAGTAACATCATGGACTCTAAAGCTTGTGTGAGGAAAACCAGATATCGTAATGTTCCTGAATAAAGCGCCGTCTCTAATTAAAGCACCCCCACATTTTTTGCCAGCAAAAAATAATAAATAAGTTTATTGTTAAACATTTTTGCGTGAAATTTTATTAGTCATAACTTATTTGATCAATCCGAATTATATTTTCCACAAACCTAATTTTTTTAATACTATTGTTTATCATCTTTGACTTTGGAAAGTTTAGTTGTGCAATAAATATGTCACCTTTGAAATAGTATAAGTTGCCCTGGTTTGGTAATCAAAGCATCAAACTTTACATTTGTCATTGATGAACTGTCCGCTAAACTTGGTATTACGATAATTCCAAATAAAGCGCCCTCTTAAAAATTGGTCTAAGCGCCCGGCGCTTTATTCAGGAACAATACGGTATATAGTCTAAATGCATTACACTTTACTTTGTTGTCGTAGCAGAGGAAGGGGAATAGATGACAAACGGCAAGAACTACATTACAATGCTTAAACCTTTCTACGTAACATTTCGAATCAGTGCAAACCGTGATTTCTTGGATGCGTTAATAGTTACGTCAACTGCTACGTGCTTAAATCAGTGTGCCTTCAGATGAAAATTAAGATGGAAGACCAGTATCTTAGCTAAAGCCCGAAGGATGTCTGCTTCCTTCAATGCAAAGGTCTTCAGGGTCACACGAAACTCTTTATCACTGCGTATTGCACCAGTAATTCTCTGGTGAGCAGCAAGGTTAAACCGATCACAAAGTCCAAAACCAGTAATTGTGGTCAATCACGACTTTCTCCAACGAAGTTAGGGACTATTCATTATGGATGAAGTATCTTATCAATCTAATACCAAAATGGCATTTCCAAACCGAACATAAATCATCCTTTATTTCTTTGTTGTCCAACGTACATTTGTATTCAAACATAAATCGGATTCGATGCACTGAAGGAATTGAAATGTACGGGAGTATTTAAAGACCGTTATAATTTACATTGAAAATTGTTCAATCGTTGTGAATCGAACAACTACCACTGCCATTAAACTTGAAATATAGTGATTAAACTATTGTCACTGCCACATAAACATTCCGTTTAGTTTAATGCTGCATGTGTGTGTCAAATAAATCAGTGGAGATAATTAAGTTTAATTCAGAAAGTTTTTCCAGTCTAGTCTCTAGATAGCAACCAGGTTTGATATTGGTCACTATCAATCAATACTAAAACACGATACGTCTGTTCTGTTATTATCATTAGGGCAATGTGGTGCGAACCGACTGTACATGCTATTAATAAATCATGGAGCACCAACCAGCTTCAGGTAACAGTATATTATTATGCTTCTTTAAAGCCAAATAGACATAGCTCTCTCTACAAAATTTGACAAAAATGCGTAACATGGCAGCTTTTTGGCCGCGTGTAAATCAGATTGACATCACAGGATCAAGATCACTCATCCCATTGAAACAGCCCAACAGCAAAATGCGAAAAACCTCTGTTACATTTCGCCAGTAAATGGATACAAACCGGACACAAGGCATTTAGTTTACAACGACATCTGAGACTATTCCAATCTCTAAGTGATTACTAATTTGAAAGTCCGTGCTTGCTCTGCGGAATGGATTTACTCTTGGAAAATATTTACGTGCAATGTGAGTGTTGACAGGTCATTTAAATTGAATTGAACGCTGATATTATATCATCTTTGTGAAGAAATCTTTCTATTTTTTCCTAAATGGGACTGTAAATAATTGACATCTTTTAAAGAAATAACCTGACATAAAGAACTAGTTACCTACAGTGCGAGTCGTTTTATGTACATGTAGTAAAACCTGATTATACCTTAATTTTTTTTAACTTGCTTCAACCTTCCGGACACTACAAATACTATGACGTGATCCACAATTTTCAGAATGTTTTATTGTCACAATTACAATCCCTGCATTTTATTGCTACAACAATGAAATAGCTATTGAAATGATGGTATCTGCCAGATAAATACCACTGGCAAACGATATTAATACAGGCATAAAGCCTGACATTTTCATTTCATAGCAAACAATTTTATTTGGATTTAATCAGTATTGGACGGCCTTAGTTCTAGAACTGAAATTGTATGGGCATTGACAAAGGCAATTTGATTATAAGCCTCACCAGATATTCCACTACTGACAATTGAATAGCCTATTTGCACTAATGACATTGGTTTATTTCCTATTTAATAGAACTCTGTTTGGTAGAGTAAGTAAACGGTTAAATGTCACAGATCAGCGACAAAAAGCGAAAAATTTCCCGATTTCACGAGGTCTCCTTAAAAACCGAAATCACAAAGTATTTCCCAAAAAAGCGTTGTGCCTAGGTAATAGAATAAAAGCGAAATCCTGCTTAAATCTAAACTAGTGAAACATCTATTGACCATAAAATTGAAATAAATGTACCAAGCTGTTCCAAGCCCGCATATGTAAGGTATGGCCAATATTAATCAAACAAATGTACTGTGATCTTTCTGAGACTCATGTTATTGGTAAACACAATTTTAATCAATTTTCCGCAGGATTTACATGAGTTACATTTCAGTACAGCTTTGATGTCCTTTGGAATAAAACACATCATATGTAAGCTGGAGGAAACTGAAAAACGCAAAATTTCCATAATGCATGAAATTTGTACCACTCTGTCGGTCTGGTGATTGCACTTTATTGTTTTATTTATTACCACTAATTCCGGGTCTCCCCAGCAAATTTGTGTAGTAATTTCGCAAGTTGCGGGAAATGGTCTCATTCCACATTAATATGCAAAGGCCCGGTGAGATTAAACAACACGCAGTTTCCCCTTTGTCAAAATTCGTAAATGTTGGGATAGTGGCAAGTGGGCCATCAGCTACAACTGCCGGGATAGGATCTGGTTATTTCAGTTCCATGCAAACTGATCTCATTTCCTGTCAGGTGATGCCCCCTACAAACCAAGTGCATGTACCCGAGAGCACCAAACGAATGACAAAAGTTCGTCCAGTAAAAGTATATATGGGGATATCCATTTTGTAGTTCATGGTCAAAAAGAAAACTGTCTCTTTATATAAAACGTAACGTTAGGCATGATGCTTATGCTCGCTGTTATGAAAATTTTGCTTTTCAGATTTTAGTACAGTACTTTAAATGAAAACATAAACGTAATCGTCAAGAAAGCATGCAAAGCAAACATTTCTTTTCGATGGGTACTTCATATATTCCGATTATGGAAATATTTGTTATATAATTCTATAATTGTGAGTCGTAAAACTTTCCATTTACAATTTACAATGCTCTTTGGGATTACATGTAATTTACAAAATTACAGTGCAGGACTCGAATAAGTGAAAAATCCCAGGTTGCCTGCAGGGCAACCTTGCTTTTGAAACAGGTTACCCAAAGCAAATCAAGGTGGTTCTGATTGTGTGCTTTGAAACCTATTAGAAAGGTCCCAGTTTTCTTGTATTGCATCTCATGTAAAGCTTCATAAAGGAATAGAGTAGACCTGCAGGGCAACCGGGTAAGATCTTCAGTTGCCCGAGACAATTTCAGGTCGAAATTTCGACCAGGCGAGTCACTTATTCGAGCCCTGTTACAGTCAGAAATCACGGTGGCTATTCGAGTTAACAAAATGCCTAGGAAAACTGTGTTAACCTCCGAAGTTTTGATGCAAAAGTACTTTAATGTATACCTAAAGTTCCATTAAACTAAATTCCCACCGAAATAGATTCGACATTTACATCTATTGCGTACTGTGTATCAACAAAATGAGGTAACAAAATGGTCTATTCCGCTAATACGGTTCCTGCGGAACACCTCCTCATGCGTCAATTTGCAAATGATTAGACAGCAAATTACAGGAATAATTTGTGCTGAAATTGAAAAATAATAGAGCCTGCAACACAACATCCCATGGCAATTAAAGCTTAGTATTAAAACCAATGGTCTTACCTCCATTTCAGGCATGTGTAGCCACTGCTTCGGATCGTCTTCTGCGGCTAGAAAGGCTATAAGATCCAACGCGGTAAGGCGTGTCTGTCGCCGACTTGATACAAAGATCAGAACTGGCTTCGCTGGAGAATGAGTCCTTACAGCTAAAAACAAAACAAGCAACAGCCTTGCATTTTTAGATGATGAAAAACATAATTTCCAACACATAACAAAGTATTTGTGACTAGGTAAATTTGACATAAATTTTCTTCAGCAAGGAATATTTTATAATTTGTCACACACGAGTATAATTAAACAGATTGGGAAAATCTCACAAACACCAAATTTACCCTCTAATAATTGAAATTTCCTTGACAAAATCATGTTATCCAACTTTTTATTATTTCCGCACCTTGAAAACACGGTTTGTTCATTGTAGCCATTCTCGGGCAATAGTATTTGCCTGGGAATCCTGAGATGTGCACCTCGAGCGGAACCGGTCTGACGGATGGGCGGAAGTTAAATAGCCCCATCTACAAAATTTTAACAAAATTGGTTACGTTTTATATATTTAACCAGATATCTAATAATTGCAATTTTTCGTGCAAATGGTGTGGTTCTAAAGACCCCAAATAAATTGGCAACATTTATTGTAAATGTACATTTTCATATCAACAGAATGGTACATTCCTGACTGTGCACCCTTATTCTGGTATGTTGGTCTAGCCATATGTCTGCCCTATCGTATGAATAATTAGTAGCTTTTTTGGGTAATTAATAATGAGTAATTTAAATAAAATGCTTTCTAAGGTTATTACATTTTCGAGGTTCATTTGAAATACGTGCAATATTATTTGAGTATTAAGCACCTGCTTTATTCCAAGCCAGTCAGCGAGGTCTCTAGCGTTTGCTAAAGCCGTCGACAAACCAACAACTCTGACTTTCTTGTCGGTGTGAGACGAGATGAAATTCGTTCTTGATACAATAACCTCTAGTACTGGTCCTCTATCATCACCTGATAAAGTAAAATGTTAACCATAAAAAACTTGTGGCACAATACCCAAGGATACTCATAACTTCACCTTTTTACATACGCACACGTTTCTAAATCTAATCTTACCTAGTAAGTGTATTTCATCAATAACGAGCAGAGCCACAGCCTTGACATAGTTTCTAGTTTGCCAACTTCGGCTGATACCGTCCCATTTCTCAGGTGTTGTTACTATTACGTCAGAATTGCTCACAGCTCTCATATCTGGCGTTGTGTCTCCTGTTAATTCGACTACCCTGAAAAGAAAAGATTAGCTTAACCGTTAGTTTCAATAGTTGCAATGGTTAAAACTAAAATTATGGAAATATACTTGAGCACTTCGAACAGCATGTACGTTTTGCGTTTGTATTCAAACAGAAGAAATAGCAATGACATCCTCACTTCTTTCCAAGCTTTTCTTCAAGTCTGATTTTCCAGTCGTCCATTCTTTCTCTGACCAGAGCCTTCATTGGTGCAATGTAGACGCACTACAAAGATAAAAAGAGATGTGTGAATGAAATGTGAACAACAGTGGATGGGCAGATCTGCCCGATGTTACCAAACTTCAAGTTAAAATGTCTGGATATTACATGGTAATGATACTCACCTTTGCTTTCTGGTATTCTCTGAACACCCTGAAGAAAGCCATTTCGGCAGCAACAGTTTTACCAGATCCAGTCGGTGCACCCAGAAGTACGTTGCAGTCTGTGTGATACAACGTGTGAAATATCTGTGTCTGGATCGGATTGAAATGTGTGAACTTGTACAGTGTCTCCAGTCTGGGATCATTCAGCGCAGTCACTGGCAAAGGCTGAAGATCCAGCAATTCTACAAGTAGACAAATTCGACAATTTACATGATTCTTATAATACATGTATGTTCGTCATAAAGATTGCATTTTCATCAGACTTATTTGGTCCAGATTTTCAGAAATTTGATTCAAGTCAACTGGGAAATCTATACATGTATCTTAGTGCAGCATAGCAAGTTGTGCAGCTGTACATATGTAACGGACATTAGGGAGACCCAAGGCACATAAAACACATAAAAAAAATAGGGGCTTGGTTGTGGAGTAGTCTGAATTGAGTTGTGGCACAGATATGTAACCACCCTGCACATTGAGCTGTAAGTTGCTGATCATGGGAGTTTTCAACCTAGACACCGGGACAGGCATCAGCATCTTCCCCATGGGAAGTGAGCATCGCTTGCCAAAGTTGCCCCGGGCCTGGCCTATTTCTAGTTCTCCCACCCACCACTTGGGGTGAGGCCCTGCTGGAGCCTATAATGACCTTTGTCTCAGACCTTCCCAAGGACACATGAAGGTAACGTTGTACCTGTGCGTTGTCCCTGATGCAAGCTCACCACCAAGCCTGTTCAATATGGACTGACCGAAACGGTTAAATATCACTCATTATTGAATATGGCATAAAAGTGGTGTTTTCGAAGATGTACATTTCACAGCAGATAAATTTTTTAATGTTTTTACGACTAAAATTTAATTATTTTCCCCTCTTTTCTGGTAGTTTTGACAATTCTGATACACAATTTATGATGACCACTTGTCACGAACACATTGCAACCCGTGTCGGCAATTTCATCAAGTGAAACTTTCTGCGCACGGGTTTTAGCCTATCTACGAAAATTTCTCTTACTTTTTATTTTAATAACTTATAATTTTAACCATTTAATTTTGCAAAGTTTCAGAATATAACCTGTGTGAGGGGGATGTCTCTCTGGTAATATGAGGTGTTGGAAGCTGATGGGAACCACAGTCTCGGAACCCAACCATCGATCCGACAGACACTTCACATAGTATTGTGATGGTAAAGGCTCAAAAATCGGTATGGTGAAGACGAGCATCTGAGGCTCCCTCGAATGAACCTAAGTAAAAATATATATTATATTGGATGATCTTTGCTGGACTTGGTGTATGTTCTAAAGAATTAATACATCACACAAATTCGGGTGTGTAGTGTTTTCAGTCGTGTGCGTGTGTCTGTACAACAATACCAGTTCAACCAGTCATTCCCTAATGACTTGACTTGGGAACTTCATTATTTGACATGTTGGTTGCTCATAACTATATCCAGAACAAAGTTGGGTACCAAGATCGTTACAACGTTTAATACCAGAATCATTGCGTCAAGTTCAAGGTCATAACAAATAAGCTATTTTTTCTATTTGCCTGCATTACCATTTATTGGTATTCTAGGTCAAGGTTAATAGTCAGGTTAAAGTTTACCTTACTCAATACATTCTAAAGACATTTATTAATAGCAGAACTATTATTTGCAGTCAACATACATGTTTTTTGTGCACCATAAAGTATTCTGAGTGGTAAATGTGATCGGATTCCGGATCTTCAACCCAAATCCAGAAGGGTTCGGCAGCATTACCATGAACCTTATCGTTCCATCTGTGAATAGCAAAAAACTCATTAAAGAACCAGTCATTAAGTAATTTATACTTTGATAAAACATTAGTTGCAACACTACTATTTGATTTGTTCACACAAATGTGATAGTGTCAACCTGGAATGTTTACCTGTCACAAAAAAAAATTATTTAAATTTTCAAAACTAATTTTAAAATCTTTAACTACACAGGAAGAAAACATGTAACACTACTGTGTAACATCACTTTTGTCAGACTTTGCAGAAATTCATTCTTTAAAAAATGCCGAGGTTTTTACCTAAAATCTGGTAGAATACTCAGTCTAACACGAAGTACCGCTCTTGTGATTGGCTGTATACTTGCATCTATTGCCAACTGTGGAATCTGATGCACGCACTGCTTAACTTTACTGCCCATACTTACATGGTGAATCATGTGACCTGCAATATATATCACAATATCAAAACGTATTTAAATTATTTTAAACATTTCTTAGAATACGTGCAGTAATATATTTGATTGATGTTCTTTTCCATCACTATTTTCACCGTTCGTTGTGTGTGTGTCTACAGCCGCTGATGAAAATCAATTGAAACGTTTTCGTAACTCACCGATTTCCTTTGAATCCATTTCCCTCAGTTTATCAACAGTGAGCTTTCTGGCTTCAAGTTTCGTGAAATTTTCCATGCTGATTATGGGAAACTGCCTTAACGGATTCTCAAAGCCCCATAGTCTCTTCTCAACCGTCTTACTCAAGTTCAGTAACCTTGATGCCATGATTGGCCACCCTTTTCGAAGAGCCATCTCAAACAAGGCACGCATAATACGAGCAGCATTCTACATGTAAATCACAAGTGCATTCAATTGCTGCTGAATAAGATATGCTTTCATAACAAACTCGTTCACATTTAATATGATAATAATACTGTACGAATATGATAATGATAATTATGTAGCACAACCAACTCAATCCTTCTTATTTGTTTTTCATATCGAGACCATGGCAAATAGCTCACGTATGTGAACAGTACCCATTTGCAAGTGGCTCCAGTTCACTTGTATAGCAGCACTTAACATAAATGGTCGAAAAAATACATTAGCCACGAGTACCTGGGCAACGTAAGCCGAGTCGGACACAAGGGAGAAGTTATCCACCGATCCTCTGGAGACGTACGTCTGAAGCAGTATGTTCACTTTACCATAACTGTTCTCAGAACCTCCAGCTACAGGCATCACACATGTCTCATTCATGTGGTAGTCAAGCTCTTGCAATTCTTCATCTCTCACCTACAATTTATGGCAAATTACACACAGTGCACCATTGATTAAATTACTATGCCCAAATGTTAGCATCAGTTTTCTGTCTTTCGTTAGTCATATCTTACCTTTATTTGATCGAATTCCTGGGCTTTCGACACCATTTCAAATACTTTATCTTGAGGCATGATCGGCTTGAAGAGTTCATTGACGACCTGCAAGCAAGCAAAAATAAACCTTAGTTGTTTAAGAATGACATACAGTACACATTTAGGACATATCATATAAACCTCTGTATCGTAAAATAGAATAAACTGCAACTGCAATTACACTGTGGACATTGTTTACAAATAGTTCAACAAGTACTTGTTTGATTTAATAAAATAAGCGTACCTCTACAGTGTCATACTTGATGTAATAATGACTGGCTGTTCTACCAAGGTCAGTTGCAAACATATATCCGGTTCTCTCATCGAACCTAACCATTTTGGCTTTATCTAATGCCCTCCCAGCAGATACTATCAACTCACGACGATTACTTTCCAATGTTGGATCATCCTAAAATACAAACTGCTTATTTATATGATTCAGTGTCACATTATTTTTTGTCAAAACACAATTAATATGTAATTCTAATCAAATAAATACAACACAATTATTTCCAACAAGTTGAGTATCAAAAGCTAGTTGTCAACCTGTACGTTTGTGTACGGAATTCCATAGACGAGCGGGTTGTTTCTCATCCTTACAAAAAGATAAGTGTAACTTAGCCACTTCACTGCTTCGTCTACGTTTGTAACAGTTCCCAGTGATATCTGTAAAATATTATATTTCCTTAAATTACATTTGTACCTTTACTTTAAAATTATCTTTCCAGGAAACAAGAAATAATGCACATCACTGTAATCAAATTACTTCCAAAAAAGTTACCTCTGCATTGAGATTGTCAGTTAGGCTCTGTATAAACTGACTTTCAATGGGGTTCTGCCTAGTCAGAAGTGAGAGATAGTGTGCTAGTTTATCATACAGTGTGATAATGGTGCCATGCCCAAATGTGTCATATTGTGGACGTCCTGCACGACCAAATATTTGCATTACATCCAAGATTCCAAGATCCACGACGGTACCCTTTTTAGCGTCGTAGATGTCTGTTCCCTATTAAAGAAAATATGCTTGTTATCAACACATTTAACAGTCATTACCTATATTTCCATAACTAAACACAACAAAAATTTCAACCATAAAATTTCAGTTATAATCCTGTAAAAGAACAGCCTTCCGAGGTACAAAAGGTAAAATATGTTATAACTTGATGCCACTTTATTTTCCGAACCAAATTAAATGCGAGAGGTATTTACTTTGATAATGACAGCATGAGCTGGTAAATTTACACCCCAGGCCAATGTAGCTGTGCACACAAGACACCTAATGTGTCCGTCAGCAAAAAACCTCTCCACCTGATTCCGATCTTGTCGCAACATTCCAGCATGGTGGGTGGCAAAACCTTCTGGAAACAACTCCCTCAGTTGTTTGTTTCGCGATTTCATAATCTGAAAATAAACAGTTGATATCAAAAGGAATATATAGACAGCTTTGTATGTACTTGGTGACCAGAGCACAATTAAATTATTTCCACCCTAAAACTTCCCTAAAAACAACATTCATCTTACCTGCTTTAAAGCATCTCCGTATCTAGGACTTTGTTCAGGCTCAAAGAGTCTGCTCTCACCCTTGTTCTTTGCCAGTTCACTCAGTACGGTAGCAGTTCTGACCGTCTCATTTCGAGCATGTACGAAGACCATCACCTGTGTTACAAAGTAAGGAGAATTGTAACATGCAAGTAAATACATGTAGTTTGCAATTTTGCAACATATACAAGACAAACTCTTAAAGGGTACGACTTTCTTATAATGACACATACTGGAAACATTGTTTCATTGCTTCATACCTGTTGACCTCTTTTTACTTGTTCAGATACTTTCTCGTAACAGATTTCATTCATATCGTTCAACTGTTGTATTCTATTGGTTGCCTTCACACCTACAAAGTTGCAACAAGTAATTAATTACACATAGCAGTTGCAGCATTACAGAAAATCATGTGAAGGAAAAGGCCAGATTGGTACTTCATATACTGTTAAACCTTACCAATGAATGTCTGTGCTAGTGGTACAGGTCTGAACCTGCCATCAAAGCAGAATAGGCCAGAGTATGGATTCACATTGAGGAATCTGGCCACGTCTATGTAATTAGGTAGTGTTGCCGACAATCCTACTATTCTTATCATACTCTGCGACGATTCAACCTGCATTTGATGAAAAAAACAAGACATAGAACATGAAAGAATACCGAGACAACCCTATGGCGAAAACAATGTATAATTTGTCACAATACAAGAAATAAATGTTGCACATGTATCACCTGTCGAAGGGTTCGAGCTACGAGACTCTCGATTACAGATCCTCTGTCATCATGAAGTAAGTGAACCTCGTCAATAATCAGCAATCTCACAATCTGTGTTAGTGCTACATCTCCTGTACTCTTTCGTGTTACTACATCCCATTTTTCCGGTGTGGTCACCAACATCTGAAATGCACAGGGCAAGTTGTTATCGTGGTTTACGTTTTTAGGCACAGTGCTATCTGTAGTAAAACTATAATTTATCATTCGACATGACCTTATATTTCTGTCTGGTTTCTAATACTTTGGTTGTTAAACGTTTCATTTGTCATGTTTTGTTACATATCATGTTAGTAAATTACCTGGGTTTTCATGATTTCATTCTTTGTGAGTTGCATATCACCGGTAAGCTCTTTGACACTTATTCCAAGAGGTTCAAGGCGACCACCAAAATTTCGCACCATTTCTGCAGCCAGAGCTTTCATTGGAGCTACATACACTATCTAAAATTTATCAACAAAATCATTTATAATAAAATAAAAAGGTTAAAGCTAGGTTGTTAACAAAGTTGTGAAGTGTGTACTATATATTGTGCACTATAACTATATATTGTGCACACTTCAATGAAACTGATCACTACTTGCCTTAAATTCGTCTTTCTTGATAACACCCTGTGAAATATGTTGTTTAATCTCGTGCAGTATTGTTAGCATTGCTATATTTGTTTTGCCAGCGCCAGTGGGTGCACATATTAAAAGATTCTCATTAGATTTATAAGCCGTCTCGAACACAACTGACTGTATCTTATTTAAGTGTTTGGTCTTTTCAAAAGCCACTTGTCCAATCTGAAATGTAAAACACGTAAAGGTAAAGTGCACTGATTTTGAAAACCAAAATGTCACAAGTCATTACTTTCTCAATTTAAATATTACAGGTTATATTATGTGAGTTTGCCTTTGTAATTACATGTACATTATTTCTTGTTCAACTCAAGGTTAATACTAATAATAATACTACCAGCATTCACTGGCGATTACCTCATCTAGTTGTGAGATCGGCACAAGCTTCTTTCCAACATGAGTTGGAGGAGGATCACTTGGTGGAATATGAACTTCTTGGAATTTTCTATCGTCTTTACGTTCAAATCCCAGGGGCAGCAACATCTGCAAGTGCATTACACATACCAGCATTGACGCTTAGCCTTGCCCATGTACAAAACTATTTAATTACACGATTTTTATCTTAATATGATTGACAATGTAAATAAATAGCTCCATAGTGTGGCCCAGCTTCGATTCCTGAACAGGGTAGAGACATTGAGCACAGCCTCACCTGTTCAAGGTGTCAAATTAGTGCCAGCAAATGTTGCCAGGACACGTTAGAATACATCAGCCCTGAATGGGATGTTCACATCACTTCTGGGTGATGTCTCACACAAAAGTTAGGTGAATTGCTTCCTGGGAAGTTAAAGTGTAAATCGCCTCTGATTTGCTCATCGAGAGTGATACAGGTAGTATATAAAGTTAAAATTTAAGTTATGTACTTCATGTATAATAGTGCGAGGCTAGGTATACCTTAGCACCACCGATGAATGCTGACGATTGTCTTGCTTCTGCATGTGCATCGAAGACAAATGGATATCTTTCCCTTTCCGCATAAATTTTTCCTCCAGACGTATTGGAAAACCTTGGAGTTTGTGCAGCTGCTATCAGTGCAGCCTCCCTGAAACCAATATAAAAAATGTAAAACACTGAATAGTTGGAAGGAGTTTAAATGTGCGTGTCATCACAAGTAAAATATTTCAGTTTTCCTGAATGAAATACAATACATAGTAGACACTTTACCTTTGGACCCTAAGTTCCTGGGGATCAAAGCCCAAAGCCTTATAATACTCTTCTTGCTCATCTTCCTGTTTCTTTGCCATTTTCTTCTCCTCCTTTCTGTAAAGTTTATTAAGCTTCTTCTCTGACTCTGTCTGGATTGTAACTTGGCATCCATATATTGGACGAGATGCTTCCTGGTGTTTTGGTGCTAAAGTTGGCAGAGGGAAAATGATGAGGAATCGATGAACAAAACCAGTTAACATACATGTGTGTTACTATATTTTACGATTAGACCAGTATAATTAATACACATGTGTTCCATATATTTCAACATACCAGCATTATTCAATACAATTGTGTGCTATACATACCAAGTAATGGTTTTGTAGCTATGTCAGCTACAGAATCATACGTTGCAGAGATCAGCTCTTTTCTGTGTTGTAGCAATTCTTGTATGAATTCAAATCGGTCAAATCCTAGTAAATCAAACATCTGAAACGATAAAACATAAAATATTAGTTTCAAACTTGATGGATTGTGATTGCGTTTTATTAATTTGAAATTACAAATAAATCACAGTACATATATAACATTACCAAAAAAACATACCTCATTCTGTAATGCTTCATCACTTTTTGATGAACTAAGTACATCGAATATCGTGGAACAGAGTGTCATAGTTGTCATACCCAGCGAGGTATCACTACCAAAGTGCTTCTCGACCTAAGAAAGGTAAAAAACTTGAGTTACCATTTCCTACCTATTTCACTTTCAACATGAAAATTAACAAACGAGAGCATCTCATGACAACGTACTTATTGTTGCTATTATTTCTTTCATCTTTCAAAAATGAGAACAACTCTGATAAACGTTGATCATAAACACCAACCTGAATTTTTAGCCATTGGGCATCATAAGAACTCCCTCCAACAGCTCCTACACTTTTCATGGGTACACGTCCATCAGTGTCAGAGTACTTCATATCAAACGCTCCACCTCTGTCATCTTCCTCTTCATCAGACTCAAGCCAACTAAAATCTTCCATACCTGTAAGGTAGCATTATTCGGAAGATAGGTACGCTCTTCAGTATGTACAGCTCTGTTTCAGAACACACTGTGGCTCTTGTTGTTTCAGTTTTGCAATGCCACTTGTTTTAATTTTGCTGTAGTAATTATATGTCACTCACCATAAGCTTCAGGTATTGGATGATTAAATTTAATGTTTCTGCCAAATTCCTCGAATTTTTCATCTTGCTTTTGTTTTGAAGAAACAAGTGTCTCGAGAACTTCATCTTGCAGCCATCCTGTTATTCTAAGTACAAAAGGTCGTGAACAATTATTAACAAGAGGAAAATGCAAAACATAGATTTCTTGAACTAAATGTACACCGCTCCTTAATTAAGAATTAATCATCTGAGAAATTACGCCTTAGCTTTCAATAATGAATTTAAATAAAAATTAACGAAGCTAACCTGTGAACCACATCGCATGCTTTTGAAGCTGCTGAGGCAGGAAAGGGTCCGAACATGCCATTAAGTTTAACTGTGGTGTTGTGTGTAACCATCTCTTCATCTTTGAATGTTTCAAATAGGAAAGCAGCTCCCGCTTCAAGTGTCCCAGTGTCAGATTCCTTACCAACTACAAGAGTTTGCAGACCAGAAAGACTATTAATCGGCATGTATGACGAAATATTTTATGTACTGATTTTTATTCTACTTTTGTGACTTGCATTTTCGGTATGCAAACAAAGCAAAAAGACAATACCTATATCACGCGCTATTAGGGGTAGCTCTTTCAATGCAGCACTAATAACATCTTTAGGAATATCTCTTGCTTTTCGTTTGACTGTTTCTAGTATATGATTCCATGACAGACCTTCAGACGCTTGGCACTACAATAAAAAGAAAAAAACATTACTTATATTACACAAGAAGTACTAGCAACCATCAACAGTATTTCATAATATCTAACTTTATTGTTTATCATACAGAATGTCATAAACGCACCTGAGCTTTCTGCTTCCTCTTCACTCTCAGTTCCGCTTGTAGGTCGCGGCTGGTACTTGTATCATCTGCACTAACAGATGAGAAAGCTCTCAATGCTCCTGTTAATCTTGGAAGCGTTAACATATTTATTGGGACGTAGGTTTACCAACCTCTCCTTTCTCTATGTTCACACCTCTAAAAAACATAAAAGAGTCTGCAAATTTTTTCTCTCACTTAACACGCAATACACGTTACCAATTCTTCTGGGAATGAAATGTCAAGCACGCAATATTTTAATTGTTTTCGCTAACATTGTGTCAATTATTTGAAGGCATGCCATGTTGCGAAATCTCAAGGTATTGTCATTTAACAAACAATATCTGTGTAGCAGTTGCGCGTTAAGCTTTTTAATTTAGTGCTGCGCGTTTAATACACGTACCTTACATTCATTTACACTCCTCCCCGGATATATCGATATCGCTTATATCGATATCCCGCTTATATCGATAAATAATCCTGCGCCAAATTTCTTCCATTGACCCTAATGTTAATTTCCCCACTTATATCGATACTTTTCCCCACTTATATCGATATTTTTTTCAAATTTTACTTTTTGATGGAATATGATTGAGGGTCATCCCTAGTGTCTATGCCTATACTGACGTCAAATCTGGGACAAAGTGAAATGGTTTTAATTTTATTTTAAGTCACAAAAGTTGCCCAAAAGCAGTAACAATGTA
>JBCAUI010258856.1:1248-30210 GCA_038406195.1 Haplosyllis anthogorgicola
CCCCCCCCCCCCCCCCCCCCCCCCCCCCCCCCCCCCCCCCCCCCCCAAAAACGCCAAACTACTTTCCTTAAAATATATTCTTTAGAACCCTTTATTGTGATTTATGCATTTTCCATAAACTTTTTATAATGTTTTGTATGCATTAAATAAGAGTCTGTTTGAATTGTGTGTAAAATAATCTACCCCTTTACGGCTGGCACAATGGACATAACCCTGAATGCCCCAACAAAATTGGCAGGGGAAGTTGTTTTTTTCCCTCAAGGATTCCATAATGAATGTATTTCTGATAAAAAGACCGAGAAAAAGTATGATGTAAAGGTAAACCTTTTCCCTTTAAAGAATACTTTTTTATGCTGGAGCACTCACAAAAATATTTGTTATTTGTTCTGTGAATTGGGGCCCTTGATTTGATGAATGGGGCTCTCGCTGTACAGAAATGCGCTGTTCCCAGGTTTTGTTATGCATGTATTTATAATGAAAGACACACTATTTTATTTCGATATTTCAATTTGACAAATTTGATTGATCCAACCTGGTCATAGAATGATTTATAAAGCCTGAAAAAACAAAATTTTTTAGTCATAATTATTCAAATTTCGATGAATTTCGAAGAGACTCCAATTACCGAAACTTTTAATAGGTAATTTTGTGCATTTTGTGCATTTATTAAATCCACCTCAAAGTGTAATACTGAATGTTGCAAATAAAAAATAAAAAACTGTATGAGCAGTGGCCGTCAGCAAAAAAGACGTTTTCCGAGACAAAGCATGAGGAGCCTAGACAGATTATCAATACTATATTGAGTACAATAGCCCAAGGGTCGGAACAAGCGCAATGTTAGCTGTGTACAGTATAGTAATACATCAATTATAATTTATAACCTGATAAGGACAGGTATGTGATCGCGGAGTGTAGAGCCCCAGAGCCCTTTGACAGGTTGTGTGTGCGTGGCACGAGCCACTCTGATATCTGATATCGTAACGTTAACCATTTCAATGCGTAAAACATTCCCTTTTTTGGCAACACTCCTTTTATGGCCAAAACAATCCTAAACACAGACGAACCTGTGTAGCAATGTGTTTTTACGGCAGTGGTAGTTTAATACAAATTTATGTTATTAACATGAGTTCGATTCGACAGCTCTGGCAACCCACTCCGCAAAGTGGGTATTAGAAAGAACAAAACAGTGAACACATCAGACGATAGAGAGTGACGCATAAGACACGGGGTAAGGAGATAGGGAGGGTGGAGAAGATGCTGGGACATGCTTAATATTTCAATTAATATATCAAACTTCAACAGAATTGCTGACTGTAAGTCAGTTATGTGAGGCTATTTTTTCTGCATAGGCTGTGCTGCAGTGCATTGTTGCAGTCGGCAATACGTCTTGCCAATCGTTTAATTTTACTATTCCAACTAAACAGCTTTCAATTTTATAATGTTGCACCATTACGTTTAACATAATTTAGTTACATTATTTTACATAAATGGGTTTATATTTCCTTATATCCTAATATGGTAAACAGGTAAGTTGATCGGCACTTGAAAGGGTTAAGCATGCAGGTGCGGCATGCCGATACAGGTGTATGGTGCCGCCGATCCTACACGGCATCCGACCCTCATTACCTCGAGGACCACCTTGCATTATCAAGTACACATTTCCAGCCATCATTCAACACAAAACTCAGTGATTACTACGTGATATGTATCCATATACGGCTTTTCTTTGTCTCTCAATGTAAATGCAAGGTGTTTGTTCCTATCACGGGAGTAGCAATATATCATCTGGGTCCTCAGATAAGTATGCTACCCCAGACACAAAGCACACTTATAAGTCTGTTCACTATTTGTCAACCTGTTGAGTTTGAGCTGAAAATATATCTATTAAATTTTGCTGTGATAAGGTAGATTAAGTGAACCATTTGGAATTGTCCAGGGTTGCGCCTTGCGCGGATTTATAAATGTCAAATTGTCGTAAAATAAAAAAGTAGTGAAAAGAATTAGTGTACTTTGTTTGTTACAACAGACCGTCTGTGCGTTACCAGACAGTGTACAGTTTGAGATTTAAGAAACTGTAAAATCAAGGCCAAATAAACTCATGACTCAGTAAATCTTTAGACATGTATCTTTATTCTAGGCTAAGTTATAGACACAGAGAATAAGGTCATAGAGTAACAGTGTTTGAAATAAGTTTTGAAACCAATCAGACCAAACGACAATTATTCATCAGAAATACATCACTGGTACTATTACTTTAAAATTGTCCGACCGATTTTAAAATCCTTGAGAGCAAAGTACTTTCAGCCAGTCATTGTCCGACGGACTGGCCATGTTTCGAGCATTGGGTAAGCGTTATATAATCTGTTTAGTGATAACGCAAGGACATAACTGGTACATTTGGTTAGTTGTTCGTTCTATCTGTTTAGCAGGTGCTTTGTCGTGCCCTTTCTCCCTGCTTGCTGCAAGAGGTCTATCTTATATTGTGGTTGCTGCAGTGTACTCTGGTAGGGCGTACTCTGTAGTACTCTTCGTAAGTGCTACTGCGTTTATCCCACTCACCAGAATGAAAAAATCGTCTGGTTTTCACCAACCTAAAATCTCGAGACGTGACTTCTAAAAATGGAAATGACCCTAAGCGTCCAGTTATAGAATTGTAAATTATTACTCATGTACAAAGCATTTCTTTCCATGTTTAGTTTAAAAATACTGATTTATAATTAGGGGAAAAATGTCCGAGATAATTTATGGTATCGTAGTTTATCTACAACGGTATTTTTACCACGTAAAGAATTTTTTGCAAAAGCGAAAAAAAACGCGTAGACATAGTAACCGACTTGGCAAAGTCTTCCATCGCTTTGTTGCGGTATTGCCAAGAACGTATTTCATTTTGGCAGAGGAACTTACGTTTTCATGGGGGAGACACACGTACATGTGTAGAAATAATAATCAATCACATATTCTATTTGTAAAAACTTTAGAAATTGTCACGAAACCTACTTTTGGCACATGCAAACTTTGCCCACAACTATGTGGTTGATGTGGTTAATTGAAGTGATGTCGGCTGTTTTTGAACTTTGTGTTTCAGAATAGAGTTCGATCCAGTTAATAACTTGATAAAATCTTAAAATGTTGGTATTCTGTAATAAAGTTTAGTGCGTTTGCTAGTTACACTTTTCTGTTATACATCTTAGATATGTTTCATATTTCTTTGTTGAATATGTCAAACCATATTATAGATTAGGATCACATTTTAAAACGCATCTTTTCCATGTAGTTTAAAGATAGCATGGTAAAACACTTACGTTTTGTGCTAAACATCAAAGTTTTCTTCCTTTTGATAAAGTACCGAAGAGTTCAAAATTACATGCCGCAAAGTTTTAAAATGCTAAAGTACTTTAAAGTCTACCATCACCAGGGGAAAACTGGTCATTTTTCAAGTAATGAATTTAATATCTTCCCGACTGTAAGAATAGAATATTGTGGTTATATTGACAGAGATACATGATCTGCCACAAAGTCTTGTGTAGAATTATGACCGGGGGTCTGTAAATCTTGATGAAAGTGATTCTTACAGTTTTGTGTACGGTCTTTGTTGGTTTGTCATTTTTAATATGTGATGGATGCCAAGAGGTGAACGCCGTGGAACCTTTTTGAAAAGTTGGGTCCTTTAAAGGCAAGTCTTGTCGTCAACATAATGGTATATTAGGTTTGATTGAACGGTAGTAAAAGTATAGGGTGCGTAGCTATTTTCAAATGCCTTTGAAAATAGGGCTCTCTGTTAAATATTGCAGAAAAGTATCCATTATGGAAACAAAGAATCTGTTTTTCACAGATTTGCGTCGTGACCATATTTAAGTACAATAAAGTTTGCATTGGGTATACGAGCCATTGGACGAACTACTGTTATTCACGTACTAATTTTCAATCACCAAACTGATTTTTATGTAGTATTTTGTACTTCACTGGGTGAACCTTCTGTCATCGACTGACATCTTTATATAACGAAAGATATTCGGGCTCCGTTTTGAATGTTTCTTACAGCACTAAGTCCAAAACAAGGGTACCAGTGATATACTGCTACCTGATTATGACGGCCAGAACCCGAAAAGGGGAGAGAGAAACGTTCTAAGTCTTGATGAGTTCAGCCCAGACGGTGGTAGGCCTTTCCATTTCGCAATTGAAAAACTGTGATTTTATCTTGGAAAAGTGGAATACATTTTGATCAAATCGGTCTATCATTCGGTTAAATAGCAAATAAATGTCTTATCTCTATCTTTTTCAATGCTGAAGGAAGTAATGCCTTTTACTTCGAACTATTGTTGCGACATATATTATTTCAGTGAAGCAAAGTTGCGGTTTTTTTTGGAGTATGTAGCATACCGACAGTACACCGCCTTTCTATGATCAGAACAATGGTGCATTAAGATCAGATAGAGGACCGAGTCCGTAAGTACAGGGTGTGAGAGAAAAGGACCTGTTTCTTTGTGGTTGTACTCTCTGTGTGCGATACACTTGTTGGGGGCGTGCACGCAGAAATTAGTGGTTTTTTGACAGGTTCATAAAAGAATGGTGGAAGCAACGGGCCACAAATGTTCGCGAATGGGAAAAATGGGACGGGAAGAGATACTATTAAGGTTAAGGTTGAAAGTTTAGATCGATTCGATCAAACACACCGCACACATGATCTTAAAGCACGGAAATGTGGGCGTGAAAGTGAGAAAGATTGGGGTTCATATCAAGCCGCCCTGTTTTAATTAGTAGCGGATCCAGGGAGCCCCTTACCCACCCTTCCAAAAGTAACCAAGAAATAGATTTTTGTGTAGGGCCGTAAGGATCGCTTAAGATCGCCCCCTCCTCCTCACGGATGAATTTCGGACTCTGCTACTGATAAAGTACAATTATCTTGTGGACTTTTGTGATTATGTTTCTAACAAGCAACAGTAACTTATTTATTTATTTATTTGAAGCATGAATGTCGTACGCTTGGTGTTACTATTGCTGCCTTCAAGAAAGCTACTTCAGGACACTTCGGAGGATCGAGTCTGACTGATTCGTATCTTTGGGACTGTCGATCTTTATATGGATGAAAGAAGTAAATGAGAGACGTGTAGTGGTGGTGGAACTCATCAAAGTGCAGCAAAACCTCAATTATGCACACCTGTCTTCATACATTCTCTTACACAGTGAACCCTGCAATATATGGCCAAATAAAGAAAGAGGGTCCCGGGGTTATGGGTGATGAATAGGGTCGGGGTCGCAGGGTCACGGCTGGCACGTGGAGGGCACACGCGGCGAGGGCCCGGCGAGCCCCGGACCGTGACTAAGAAGCCGAGCATAAACGTCTTGTAATGTGTTTGTGCAGTTTTCTTTGTGCTGGATCCAGCCAAGCATCAGGTCCCTTTGTGTACTCTGAATGACAGCCCTTCCAGGGGTTTGCATTTTGCCAAGAAATTGTAGGGACAAGACAGACAGCTATACATACGTGGCAGAGTGAAAAGTTTATACTCATTTGCATAGTTATACACAGCACCGGGTAATATGCAAAGAAAGGCCTGTCGCAGATACAGGGGAACGTTGGGATCTCCGACATTTCGACAGTTGATACTAACAGGCGTAAAAGTTCTTCGGAAAATAATTTTGGTTGTAAGTGTACAAAATAATAATAAGTAGGAGATCAACCTAATCTCTGAGAACTCGACATACATGCGTAGTACCACAAAATTTGGCCTTTTCAAAACCACAACTTAAAAAAGTTTAAGTTACTGAAAAAATATTTATCAAATTCAATTCCCACAGCAAGCAACTATTTCCTTTTTACGACAGCTTTTTTATAACCATTTTATAGCTTCAAGAACATTTTACCTTATTTATTTCAATTTTTCTCCATGTGTCATCCGTCATTTTGATACTATGGGTAAAACTCTACACAGACCTGTGGTTGTGTAGTTTGTTTGATTGTTGTACTGCTTTCTGAAGAATCAAGATTTGAGGGGGAAAAAACCCCCGTCAGTTCCAGTCAAAAGTTACACATGTCAATAGGAATATTTGGTAACGGGATTGGAAAGGGTTTGTGCACTTAATCTACAAGATCCAGTCGACAATTTTACTACCACGAAATATTTGATGTTCCCTTTTATATTTTTTTGACGATGAAGACCTAGAAGTCGAAACGCGTAGAGCTGTTTGAGCCAGAAAAATAAAGAAATCTAAAAACCAACCCCAACAGTATTTGGTATCCTATTTTAAACGAATTTTTTATTTTTTATTTTTCCAGATCACCGTTTTGAAAATTTTTAGTTAATGTAATGTAATGCAGTAGGTAAAAAAGCGCCCTCGCCAGGCCCATCCCACCATTTCCAGGCAGGTTTTGCGCCTGACTGGCTCACTCCTTTTACAGGGAAAACTCGTCAAGAAGAAGTGGCAGGTCAGACAGATCATTTATCTTGACATGTGGCACGCGACCAGACGAGTCTCTCCGACCGAGTAAAAAGTGGAGGAAAGAGAACAAATCAACTTAGGTCCTTTGAAGGCGAAGTCGGTGAATATTGGAACAGGTTGCAGGGGAGGATTCAGGGGAAGTTGTGCACTAAGTACACCAGCATATATTTCGTACAGAAAACACAAGTACCAATTTAGTTATCTTGCTTTGGGTGAAAAATAATAATCATATCTTTCTTTGAAAATATTAAATTAAGTCGGCGAAGAGGTTACAACACGGGTCCACGACATTATGCTGAATTAGGAATTTTGAAATTGCTTACATAATCAATCGTGTACACTTCTGGAATGCTGTGAAAATTTTCTCTTCCGTTTTGTTCATTATCCAGAGCTGAGTGTGTAAAGAGATCACAATTGATGCTGATTTGGTTAATTACGAAATATGATCATTTGGCTGAGCAAAGGTCGATTACATGATTTGCTGAAAGTGACACAATATTCAGCAAGTTACATGTTTAACTCAAAAGCACCACTTAATTTCCCATTTTCCTGGTAAATCAATTAATTTTCGTCCTTAGATTCAACCGCCTGGCTCCGCACCGGAGTTGAATGCACCTCACAGCTGTTCACATTTTGCGGTTTTGTGGCTGTTGTGCCCCCCCTGGAAGTGACATACCGACACATACATTATCCCTGGGTTACTTCATACGTCTAACGGGACAAATATTACCCTAAAAACCCTCTTTTATTACCCTCTTTTTTCCGCTGAAATTGTAGAAAAAAGGAAAATGTCTATAAAAGCCTCCCATTCATTTGTTCCTTACTTTTTACAACTTGAAAATGTGATAAATTTAACTGAATATTTCGACCTTGAGTTGGAAATAAATCACATGATCGGAGATTATTTTTATCAGCGCAAAACAGTGTGACCCATATGCATCGTTAAAAAAGTCATATCCAGGCATCTGAATACTTAAAGGGACGAAAATTTATTGAGAGGAAAAAGTGTCTTTGCCATTATTGCAGTTAAAGTCACCATGAAGCGAGTTATTACATTTTCCTGTGTCGTCAGTCACTGAAAAAAGACATGTCTGCCACTGCAGAGGGAAATTCAAATCAGGGATTTGATCGTCACTTTTTTTGAGACGGACAAAATACTGTAAATTTAGATAAAATACAAGGAATTTTTTCAGAACACAGAAATATTTTCAAATATCCCCAATACTTCTTAGTTTCTTATTGTAAATTTTCTATTTGTTACCGTTTATTGTCTTTTATTGTTTCTACAGCATTTGGAAATCAGGGAAAATTAAGAGACGTTTTTCAGTCAGAATGAAGTCAGGGAATTTTGAAATCGTATTAGCTGTGAGGGAAAAGGCAGGAAATTTTGTGATGTTATTTAATTTTAATCATTCTGATATTAAGTTATTCGGAAGTTATTGCAAATTTATCGACTTGTTATCCTGGAAAATGTTCAGCCCTGCTTTTATGGCGAATAACATTACATTAATTATGATTGCTCACAACTTAAGTACATTTAATTTTATTGAAGGCAAAATGTAGTGTTTAGTAAAAGCTCTATCTTACATCGTCTGACAAAACTTGTTGTTTCTTATCAATTATATCTCATTGATACTTAAAAGGCATTTTTGTAAAAGACGAACTCGCGTGAAGGTTACGCGTCGTTAGGCAGTGTGAAAATTTGAATTCGGAACCTGTTGCTGTTTAGCATATTACTGGTAACAAGGTCAACAAGCAAGGTCACGGACCCTCATCAAAGAGATAACCACCAGGGAAATTAGGATAATAAGTCCCCATATAACCTTCCTCCTATTGACAATGATTCTATTGTATTGCACATTTATTGTCAGGTTGGAAGCAATAGATTTTGTAAAATGGAGGCCTAATCCGTGGGACTACCCGCCAGCCTGGCCTGTGTGATGCGCCGTTGAATCACATATTAGAATGAGTGAGCTTCTAGAAGCCCCAAACTCCCTTAAGTGTTGGAAATTTTTAAAATTAAATTTTTTGGACCTAGATCCATTTTATGGTTCCCCTGGTACCCTTTGTTTTGGTGACTCTGCCCTCCTGTTTCAAAGCCAGGAAGGATCTCTTGCTTGCATGCTTAGTCACTTGTGCACTACATAATTCCCAGAGTTATTTCTGATTTGAACTCGCTTTCTGCTCAACAGAAGCTCACACTGTATTTGGGTGTAAATGGGCAGCCGGACGTTTTAGGACATTTATTCTGACAATTGTTCAGATACGCCATAAGACAATGATAAAGCCCGTTTAACCAAAGGGTCAACATTGTATAGTTTTCAAAGACAGTGAAAATGACGGTTCAATTGGTTGTACGTTACCCCGTTCGTCACTCAGGAAAAAGACGCGTCATGTGATGGCCCGGGTCACCTTGACCTTGACCTTTTAAGGTCGTCTAGGCCAGTACCTCATTGTGGTTCTGGTGGGTAGGATATTTTACCACTATAACCTACGTCCCATCCATTTCGTGACCATTCAGGTCACATGATTAACGAGCCTGTTTAGGAATGTGTCATCACAATGAAAGTGGACGGTCCTTTTTACTTTATTGAACCCGTCTACCCCAAATGCTTATGAACTTTTACTCTTTTTGTGTCAAAGTGCTACGTAAACCAGACTATAGAATCGGTACGCCACACAATGACAAAAGAGTCCGCCATATAACATTATTATGTAGTGGAATATCTATTTTCCTCAATAACTTCTATTGTAAGCATTAATGCAAAAAGTTAAGCATTTGGTGCACTAATGCAAGCCAAGAGTATTTTATGTCAGTTGACAAAACTAGTTTTGTCAATTGTTCTATTCCAAGATATATCCAATGCACTATGTTTTAGCTTACTTTAACCTAGACAAAATTTAACAAAAGTGTGTATAAATTAGTTTAAAAAAAATTTCCTTTGTCTTCTGAATTGATCTATACATATTTACATTAAATTTAGATAAAATTAGTGAGGCCAAAAATGTAATATGTTCAATGTATCTGGGAACAGAACACTTTTAATGAAAGAATAATGCTTTGTTTTTTAGTAATAAACAATTAAAAATTCAGGAAAAATGAAAAATTGTGAATATCTCAAAAGTTAAGCATTATTACCAAATTAGAAGCATTCTATCACAAGATGTATTCAAAAGACTACATTTTTGCTCCCTGCATATTTGCATACATGTGATGTAAATATGCATAAATCAATTGTGCCACTTTTTCACTCACTTCCACAAAACTTAAGTAAGTTCTGTCAACTGATGTAAAATACTCTTGGCTTGCATTAGCGTACCAAATACTTAACTTTTTGCATTAATGCCTACACGTAATAATATTGTATAGTGGACTTTTTTGTCATTGTGTGGCGGATCGATTCGATAGTCTGGTAAACAATTTCAACCCCCTGAAATAAAATGTCAAAATCTGAAATATTAGTCGGAATATTTATATAAGGTTTCACGAAGTCCAAGATAACTTTAAATGCTTTGACCAAGATTTCCACCAGACGGGCTTGATTCTTCAGCCAGCTTATTCTACTTAAACACGAAAGGCCACGTAATTGAAATCAAGCGGATACAGACTCTCCTTCTAGAACTGCCACTCATCCTTTAGAAATGGACAATTTGAAGACAACTACACAGAGTTAAGAGGTAATTCAATTGTTCGCTAAGTGTCATGAATGACTTTCTTTTTGCTAGCTTATTTCAAAAATGTATCGTAAAGCAATCCCTAACAATTGACCCTCATATATTACTTAAAGTTGCACCTGACCCAGATTTTTAGAGACTGTTTTTCCCACCCTATGTCTGGAGTACCAGCAACAGTTACTTAAAAAGTCCCGAATAAATTATAAGAAAATAACTGAGCAAAGTCAAGTGATGTCTATTGTCCAAGTCACCTGTGCGGAAATAAGTTTACATATTTTAACACTAAATTTCTTTTAGATGCATTTATACCCAGTGAATGGCTGGCATAATCTTTGTGGCGTGAATCGGGAGTGCTCAATTCCCAGTGTAAAGAATCAATTAAAAGAGTTATTATCCAACCGGTTTATGCTCAGGTGTTTATCATTGTCCGACTCTATGTGAAAAGAAATAACTTTTGACATCGAGGGTCATCGGCAAAAAAGAGACTCGCATACATTTTTACAGGTTTTGACTTGATACTTAACTTTATCCCAAAAAGGGTCAGGGTGTTTGCTACAGCAGGCAGAGTTGTACAAGATTGTAAAGCCCGAGTTGGGTATGTTGGCCGAGCGTGATGACGCATCGCGCCGTCCTGTATGGGAGTATTTCCTGCCTTCAATAGGAGGGTTTTGTAGGTGAGATGTGAAAGGGTCAAGCTTCGGACCTGCTCCGAATTAAGGTGTCAGATTTAGTATACTTCTGTGTGTATTTTCTTCTGAGCCACTCACTGATTGATTTGTCATCGTTGAAAGAAACAAACACTAACGTTTCCAACTATAATCTAGAAACCTATCCCTTCAGTGAAAAAGGATAACGTAAACGTAAATTCTTCGTTTCGTTAGAAACACGCTGATTATAACACAATACAACACAAAATTTACACATAGAAAATATGAAAACAAACATTTCGGATACTGGTCTGACGCGCTTATTGTTTTGGTATTAAGAGAATAAATAATTTATTTGGTAAGATGTGATCATATTTGAACTCACTACACGATACTGGACCATCACCATTGCAACCCTCTGCACATAGCCTGTTTTTAACAGGTACCGGATTTCCCCGAAAATAAGCCCCCCACATTAAAAGTCCATGGGCTTCTATGGAAAATCCCCTATGGGAAAGCCCATGGGGAATTCACCCAAATAGAAGCCCATGGGCTTTTAAAGGTACATTAATCTACTATCCATGGACAGTGGCTTGTCACGCACAACTCACTTTGTTTTTTAATGTATTTTGAAAGAAAACATCTTCAAATTTGTGAATTCTATTTAAAAGTAATCAATTTTTCTGTTCCATATGTTTCTTAGGAAATGAATATAGTGTATTAGAGAACAATTGTATGAAAAGTACACAGTTAAGAGCCAAAAAGGGTCTCCCAAATAAAAGCCCATCTCCCCAAATAGAAGCCCATGGGCTTATACAGGGTCCTGACATTCTTGTCAAAAAATGGCCAATTCCCAAATAGTGGCCCAGGGCTTATTTTCGGGGAAATCCGGTAAGGTATTATGTGTTACAGTGTCAAGCCACAGTTGGCGTACAAGACACTTTTATACCATTACAAGGTAACCCGCAGGTGAGCTGGAACCCAATTTCATATTGCTACAGAGTGAACGTTAGACGGAGATTATGACTGAGTACTAGTCACATGCATCAATGTTGGGCTGTAGGGAGGCTCGATAGGGAGACCAGCACCTTTCAACGCTTGGCCATGACCATCTATTTACACAGACTAACTGACTCTTGTTAATTGTATCGTTAAGTGAACTTTTGTCCGTTCCTCTGTAAACTTACTTCGGACACAGGTCATGACAACACAATGGTGACACTTGAAATGTTTATATACAAGAGAGCAACCACATGTCTTATTGATACCTTATTTGGTAAGATCTAAGTACATTGGAGCCAAGCAGACAGGACCAAGTTTACCCTCCAACGAAAGTCCAACCCATAAAATAATAATGGTACATGGAAGTCTTCGTGCTATTTGTCAAAAAGGAAAAAGAAATGTTTGGGTCAGTTTGAATTTAGCCCAGAGCTCTGCCAGAAATTAGTATTTGGTGGCTAATGGGGATGGGGCAGGCACACTCTCTTATAATTAACCATATCATATTCAGACTAACTACTGTAATTAAGAAAAGAGCTTCGAGGCTTAGACTCCCCACGCCACAGAAATAACAAGCTTTTAAGCTTATAATATACCAGGTACTTATCTTTATAACTGCCTGTAATATTACAAACGTGCGTTTTTGTGGTTTTTATATATAAAAGACTTTTGTATTTTTGGTTTGAACGCAAGGTTTTCGGGCTATACTATCATGAGTTCAGGTTGAATACAAGGTTTTTGGAGCTATTACTCATTTTAAATCCCCTGGCCCTGGTTTCTTCCTCCTTTTTCGTTATATTCGGATTTTTTTCAAAAACTTTCTGTATGTGTCCTTATTTTTTTCACGTAATCCCTTCCCATTAATGATTTGTACAAACAGCGTTTTATGCCGATTTTCATTCATATCTACTTTTTTCACCCTATCTTCCCATTCTAAAGCCTCTCACGCCTTTCTGATTGGGGTTTGTATTTCAAAACTGGGCCAAAAGAAGACAAGAGACCGGAAGTGACAGAACGCGTCAGACCTTCTTGTTCTCAAGCGCATCTCAATATCAAAGAGAGATAGATTAATCGACTGTAAATTTATAAATATTTGCAAGATTGTGATTTGTAAAGGGTAAAAAGCAAAAAATCATAAATGAATGACAATGTTTGACAATTTTGCTTAAACGAAACCATTCTTGAAATTACCTTGATGTTTAAAACAGTTCTCTTTTTCAGTTGTTTTACCCAAATGAGTGTACTGATTGAGTCATATAGGTTTGTGTAATGCATTTTTATTTAAAACAGCATCTTCGCAATACAATTCAATACAATATAGGACTATCCCACCAATTAGTTAAACTCACAAGCACAGTAAGATTACCGTATTTCATCTTGATATTTATGTTGGGGTACACATTGATTGTACACACTTCAGTATTACTTTGTGAACAATTCTCTTCAGGTTCTCAGAACTAAGCACGTTTAAAGCCGTAGACATGCAAAAGTATAAAATGGAACATAATATTGAGATTTGTTATTCTCAGGGATTCCGGTACGTTCAACAAATACAACTTAATAAAGATATCTACAGTCGAACAAATAAGGCAAATGTCATGGATCTTTAAGGTCAACGTCAGGACAACTTATGAAAGGCCCCAGTTCGGGTTTCAGGACATTTAAACTCTTCTGTACATAATGGAATTAGTTAAAGAGTTTGACCTCGTACAAAAAATGAAATATAGTGCTGGGAATAACTTAAGAAAGTTAAAACATTTACATACCCTTTTGCGTAGGGAGCCAAAAATCGATTGCGTTGTTTGACCGGCCACTTTACCGTTGATCATTGAAGTAGTGTCCAAGGCATTTTGTGAGGTGACGATCCTCTGGTGATCACTGACTTGAATTATTTAGTACTTACCATTTCTAATGGTGAAGTGTCTTCCAGGTGCTGAAGGGGCGGCAGACTAAAGAATTTGTTATCAATACAATATCAAAGAGAAGCTCTCTTAACCTAATCCCACCAAAGGCTAACAAGAGGCCAAGTTCTAAGAAGTCAAAATATAATTTTCATACCAACGGACATCATGCAGGGAATAATCATAATTGAGGAATTCATAAGATATACGAAAATTGGACCGTATAGAATTTAACCTGTCGGGTCGTTGGACTTCAACCTTTAACACCCAGGGCCACAAACTGCCAAATAAACTTGGAATTATGTGAATATACGATCAGCATGTCCGTTCAATGGATTCATTTTGTTATTTTAAATGCCATTGATCTGTCTATTTTGATAAGTGCCATATTTTTGTAACCCAAATCAGCCAAGGTCACTCAAGGTCATGGAACCTAACTCGTCGGTGAAGAGGACAGGGACAACAGGGTCTTTGTCCAGTTCAACCCAGACCCGTGATTCCCTTGCAGATAAAGTACCAATTCCACGTTCAAAAATTCTATTAGTTTCGTCATTGAGTGAAATACGAGGCAGTTGTGGCAAATGTGGACATTGCATGCGTTATATGATAGCTCGCTCTCTGTGTAGAAATGCCATGGTAGTGTCCAGCTAATGACAGTCATGGTGAAACAGGTGAAATCACCACTTCGTATTATGCAGCTAGCAGGTGCCCATTGCTCTAATGCTCATAAAGCAATTTCTTTAGACACTTTTAGCACTTCTTTACACGCCATATCTGTGCATTAGTACTGGGTAACAAACTCAATGCATAATGAGTGCTGAAAGTAACGTTATGAAGTCACGGAAACCAAAGCAAGAAATACGAGTATTCCGAATGAAAGTGTGATATATCAAAATTTGCTGACAATAATGCTGTGAAGTTTTGAAAAATTGTTGTTAAAGTAAATTGGGGCTGAGATACACTGCACGTTACAATCGCTTATATTCAATCATCGAATGCGATTTCAGAGTTGTGTATCGATAAAACGTGAGTACCCGCAGCAGAGATTAATAACATTATATCCAAGCTTATTCATATAATTATGTACATCACATTGTAATGCATCTGAAATAAACGTAGTCGCATGCGGTTGAGGTTGTTTGCAATTAATTGTAGACATCGTAGACGTCTATTGGTTTTGTTTTACATGGCTACGATTTTAACTTTCAAAGGCATGAAAGCAGGCTAATGCTTAAGTATTATTTTGGTCGTAATGATTGTGACAGTGACCGTTTAATGTGTCCATAGCATGCAGTTTGAACTTCTATGAATAAAGATAGCTGGCAGTGCCATATTTGTACGTGACTCGGTATGTTGAATGTCGTAGCATTCAAACGTTAAAGTGTTTTAATATTCAGTACGATATTGATCATACGGCAAATTCAAAGTGAAAGTTTAATTGTCAAGAAACGAGAGATATGGAACCAGAATAAAGATATCTGCAGTTGAACAAATAAGGCAAATGTTATGGATTTTTAAGGTCAACGTCCTTATCCGTCAGGACAACTTATTAAAGGCACCAGTTCAGTTTTTCAGAACATTTAAACTCTTCTGTGCATAAATATGAGCTTATTAAAAACACACAATGCATTGCATAGCCTTTCATAAAAAGTCTCAGGATACAAAATACAAGACATATTATTTGTAGAAATGCACAAAGATTTTCCTCTTTTTTTTTGACACGTAAACTGATCATTTTACATTTTCTACCAAGCAAGACGTACACATGGAGGTTACAGCCTTTTCTTGTCAGCAGTGCCACGAGGGTTATTTTAAATTTGGCAGACTAGAAATTTAAAAGATATAGCGTTCATAATTTTGAAAGACCACGGGTCATTTTCAGTTGGTTTGGGTCAATAGTTCGGGGGTTAGATGCAGAAGATTGTTGGTGGTAAGTATGTACAGTAGTAGCACCGACAGCAATTGGAATCATAGACAAGCGTTCATTAGATCCTATAAAAGTATTTGGATCGCAGAAAGAGAAGCCGTGGTGAAAGAGACTTTCTATTTTAAAATGTTAGCACGCCCTGATCTGCCACATATCGCAAGTCATACCAGCAAGCCATCGGTTATACTCGTTGGCCATAATAGTTTTATATCAATAACAAATGCATAAATGTCGCATTTTAAAGTTTTGACATGTTAATTCAAGTTCGAAAACTAAATTACGTAAATCCACTGAAAATTGCAACAAAGAATTGATTACGAATCCGATAAAAATAAACGTCTGTTTTCATGTGTAACTTTCAGATGATATCTTCTGCCCTTCGTAAAAGAGTTACTTTTCGTCTTGATTCTTTGCGTTACTAATATATCATGTCCTTTTGGTGCCACTGTTATTATCCATTGTATTCCTAAGAACGTCGTCGTTTATCGTCGAGTCATTTTTCTTCCACGCTATTTCCATGACAATTGGAGCCATTAGTGACCAACATAACACGGCTGAGGCCGGACAATCAGTCATAATTCGGTACAAGCTATCGTGGACGTCCATAAAGTATTCTCAGTATGATAATACAGTAACTTAATGATGCTCATTTATGACCAAAAATACCGAGAAGTTTCACAGGAATTGACTTTTTTGGCTCATTTGGCATAATTGCCAAAGAGCCTACAGAATCATGAATTGCCCGTCATCTGTCGTTGTCGTCGTTGTCATTGTCATTGTCGTCATCCAGTGTCATTGTCTGTGCACAGCTGCCCTGAGCACACTACTCATCATAGAGACTTTATATCTTACACACATATGCACCTATGCCCCATCTCAAAGTCTAGCAACAATTCTGTTGCTGTGACCATTATTCTCAAATTGGCAGCCATATTTGTTTTTTTCTTTGAACCTTTCTTCAGGAGATGCAGTTAATGATACAAACTTCATATTTGGCAGCTCTATGCATCTATACACCCTCTTTTGTTTCCTGTAAAAAATATATTGATAACACCTATATTTGCAGTTTGGCAGCCATATTTATGTTTCTACAATAGGTCACTTATTTGGGATTTGATCTGTCTAGGTATGGCACCAGCATACATGGCCTTCACTCCCAGCACACCGCTACCAGCCTAACAGTCAGCCTTGACCTTCACCCACCGCTAAGGCCCAGGCCTATGAATATGCATTAACCAAGGGTCACGTCCTTGACCTATATTCCCCCTATATATAATAGCTCCCTGCCCGCCTTCAGGCAGTGCACACTAGACCATCCTCATGCATGTATCATAAGCAATAAACATAAGAGTCAGTAGAGTCATCGTAACGCCTCGGGTTAGTGTTATCTGTACCGCAACACATAAGCATAACCCCACGACACCAATAATACAAGGTGAGTATAAAGACACGCCAACAGATGAAGCCACCACGTAGATTCACATTTGTTTTCTTATTTCTAAATCACTGTGGAAAATCACGTAAACTAATGAGCAAAACATAATTATTAACGTTTTCTCGGCTATTTTTCAAGACAGGCATGAATCACAACGTGAAGCAATAATAAACACACATTTAAGTTTGGAGGAACATTGCGAAGGTCAAATAACTACGATGATAACAAAGTTAACAGCTGGAGATATAATTAAGTGACCCTGAGAAATGTGAAATGATATAACCTTAAAGATAATAACGTCACGACCAACAAGCACTGAAAAAACTTAGCTACGTGATTGGTATTTAACCATGTACCAAAGAATATTAAAATTATACTTTTACGAAAGAAACTCAAAATATATGTACACACAATAGTACTGTCAATTTTGGCTCGACAGTTTACAAATGCAGTCGCAGCTGTCTAGGCATGTGTCAACAACACAGGATGGAGTTCTCAGACCTCGGATACAGTGTTGGTAATCAGATTTCCTTGACACCCTTGGCTTCTGTTGATATGTTATTGAGAATGACATGCTGCATTTACGAAGACGATGAGAAGGGAAATAGATGAGGGTGAATGTCAAGATCAATCTACTTTGGTCAGTGATTTCATGGATGGAGTGGACACTGAAGTGGTCCATGAGGACAACTTAACCGTTTGGATTTAGTCTGCAAAGACGATTGCTTGTCAAAGGTTTCAAGATACGCATGCAACTATATCATTTTCTAGGTATGCTTCTCCTACCTACTTCTACTTGTCTAAGACGCAAATTGAATTTGAACAAATTTTTCCTCCATTTTGAAACACAAAATAAAAGAGTTATGCCCCAGATCTGAGACAGTATTTATCAAAATAAGAATTATATTTTGCATTATTCGAAATTTGTACATCCTGAAAGTTTCAACGTTCTCTCAAAAAAGCAATATTATTCCGGGCTGAATTTTATTCGCACCAAACTGATAACACTATAAATTTATTTGGCTCCTGTGATGTTGATAATTGTAAATTACTAATTCTAAACGTAACTGAAATCCTTCCTGATTTGTGCATTTGTCTCGCAATGTTTTAGATTAGTCAATTAAATACTATGGAAACCAGACTGATTTTTTAAAGCTAATTAATTCAGTGCAGACTTCAAACTTAAACATAACTACATTTCTAAAGGGTTGGGCTTAATTATCTTTCATAACACCATCAAGAGTATTTCGGCTGTACTTTCTTATAGTGAACAGAGATATCGTCCATTCGCAACCTTGTGCAAATTGTAACTTTGACACCAAAATGCTGCGGACAAACACCAAACTGGCCAAAGACGAAGCACGTTAGTTGCAGCAACATGGGAATGCATGAGAATTGTGCTTACTTCATGGAAGTTCTGTTCATTGTTTGCCAAGCGAAAGACAAAATGCTCTATTACACATTACCATTAGGGCTAATGGTATGTTGGGGTTTTTTTCTCTCTTACCTCTGGATATTCGCGATTTCACAAATTTTGGAAGAAATATGTTATTTCAAAATTAAAATGCAAGTTAACTTCTAACAATGAACAAATCAAGTTACTTACATACCAACTGCAAACAAAACAGTCAACACAAACCAAATTAAGGACTCAGTTCGTGTTTACCCAAATAATTTTGACCAAACCCTTTAAGCAATGCCTGTAGCTAAGACTGAAATGTTCCACCATGAACTTATTACACATATGTTAAAATGAATTTATAATTTTCAAGTTTTATCAGGTTTTAAGTCTCCTCAACAACCATTTTGACAGCCTTATCAATCTTTGTACGAGGAGTCTAAAAGACTACTTGATGATTGCTTGTGAGATCAATGATATGTTATTGATCCTCATGCCTAATGGCAATGAGGGTCTATGTATTGGAGGAAATCTAGGTTTGTGTTCTGGGCAGCCATTGCAAAAATGTTGACCATGCATTTCTGGGCATTTCAGACAACTCTGTGAAAAAGGTGACCAGGACCCCACCCGCATTTGTGGCCATTTGAGACAATTCGGTGACAAGTCAGACTCTAAATTGGCATGAGGGTCAGTGCTCCGTCAGGTCACTTTTCTCATGTTCGCATTTTAAATTGAGGAGTGCAGATTAGGACCTTGCACATGCTTGACAGAAACAGAAAATAGGTACAAATAATTTAACCCACAGATGATTAAATATAGATAAATTTTATTTCTATAGAGTTTCAATAGCCCAGCTTTAAGTTCAATTGAAATTCTATTGTTGCGAGACATTATACTTATGATAGTAATTTAATGCAAATCGTGAAATTCTTATTAATTGTGAAGTATGTAGAACAAAAGAGGAAAGAAAAGAATTCTGCGCTGTTCGTTTGATGCGCTATTGTTCTAAAACTGATAGGAATTTCAGAATTTGATCTGCCTAATAACTATTTTCATTCGAAGGAATGGAAATTAAACGACCGAAATTTAGGGGGTTTATCTTGATTAAAATAAAACACTGCATCACAGTGCAGATTATTTGGAATTATTAAATGGGAAATTATGATCAAAGGTACTTCTAAGGGACTTCTAATATCTTGCACTAAGTGCAATTGGCATGGAAAGAGCAAAATCTTCAAGGCTTTGCTTTATATTTGCCAGTTTAGTTGCACTTGAAGAGGTTAGAATATTTACAATGTAGCAATACACAGAAATCATATCATTTTGGAAACGAAGAGAACAAAGGAGAACAAATCCTGAAATTCCTATTAGTTTTGAAACAATAGCGCATCAAAAGCACAGCATGGAATTTTTTTGCTTCCTCTTTTGTTCTACACGTGAAACATTTAACACCAATTTCAGAATTTGGTGTACTGCTTATATCGGACACCATGATGCAAGATCACAAGTAACCCCTTTGCCTCAAAGTCGGACATAAAACAGTACTAGAGCTAAATCAACAATTCTGTGAAGCAGTTTCAATTGAAACGTTACCATCACTTCCAATTTACAACACATTTGGTGATGATGAGAACTAAAATCTGTATTTTGATTTTTCATGGATATTTTTGTAATATTAGTAATTTAATGAGGTTTCAAATGATCTAAAAGCAATCAGGAAGAAGGCATGTTTCTGTCAGGCCTCTTCAAATCAAGAAATTCCTGTACGTTTTGGAACGTACAGAACAAAAAAGAAAACACAAGAGTTTTCCGCTGTGCTTTTGATTTCCTATTGTTCCAAAACTGAATAGAATTTCATGATTTGCATTTTGGAAACAACAGAAGCTTTTGTCCGAGTGAATGACACAGTGGGAAATTCTGGGTTTTTTGAGTTGGGGATTCTCTTTCACTTTTCATTTTTTTCCTTCTGTGTCAAATTAGCTATCAGTTTTAGAACAATAGTCAATAGTCTATTGTTCGCAAACGTTTCTATACTGGTAGAAAGTTCAGGAGCTGATGTTCACTTTTCTTGGTAAACATGTTGATAATAGTATGACAGGTTTGATCTGTGACTGTACTTCAAAAAAGAAACTTGGGTTTTTTTCTTTTGAATCGCAATATTTAAACCTAAACAATGTTTGAAATGAAGTTAGTAAATAGACATTTGAAACAATAAAACTGATTTGAAGAGCAGTGATGTAAATTGCGAAAAATTGCAATATTCTACTAGCCTCATTTGCGTAGATTGAGGTCTACTTAAATAACGTATCAACACTCAACTTTCAAATACGTTCATGCAGTTCAGACTACGTTCGTTCACTTTCATTTATCTTAATACAATTACTCACCATTCTCAGTGGTAATATCCCATTGTTAAATGCTCCAAAGGTTTTTATATCCATTTCAATTAATCAAATGTTATTCTTTAGCATCACTGCTTGATACCAATAAATCTGTCTCATCCCGTAAGTTTGAACCACTAGTTCACAAGTGCAACGCTTGCCTGCCTATTGACTATTGTACTTTGCTGGTGAAGCTGTCTTGGTGGAAAGGAAAAACAGCTTCTTGTCATGTAGTCCCAAGCATCCTTATTTCCCGGCCTGTATGGTAGCAGCTGTTTAGAATCCAGGCTATCAGGTTCGTGAGGTGCTCTGTCTCTTATATAGGACTTTTCCGCACCATGATGACGTAATATATAGAACTTGGTGTAAAGTAAGAAAGGTTAAAGCCATTTTCATCGAGTTTCTCTCAACTACAGCATCGTCATACCAAAAGGGAGTTTTTTTTCGGGATAACTATCTGTACAATTGCTAACAGTCTTTTACCTAAAATAACCTCTAAATGTCAATGCAGAAGGACCAATTTCAAAATCCCTTTGAAACAATAGTTTCACATCGTGCTTTATTCGCGTTAATATCACAACATAGAGTTTCTCTGCTGTCGAAAGGTTCCAAAATTCGAAGTACGAATGAGTGTTTATGCCTCATCATTTTTGGAACAATAGGCTCTTTTGTTCAACGAAAAGACACAGTATGAAATCTTATTGTAGTAAAAAATTAAAGAAATTAATTTCAGGAGATAAATGTCTTTTTTCTGCATTGGTTAAGATTTAGCCCTAAACAAATAATCATTCAGGAATATCTTAAATAACACACTGGAATTGCACAGAATCCAGTGAAGGTTCGATAATGCAACACTGTTAGAGTTGGCAGTGCACCACTATAAATTTATCTAATCACATCTGAAGTGCATTACCTTTTCAACCTGACGATGAACTTTCTGCACATGTAGCAGTTTTTTATGGGCCCTTAATCAGAGGAAGTCCGCGTTACACGCAGCTGTAATGAAACCTGGAAGACGAAGTCAAAGCTCTGGGGAAAACAGTGCAATTGGATTTGTACTAGAAACCAATTAGACTCTCGCTTACCCTATGTACATTCTCTGGTGGATTGTCTACATTTTATGTACTTAATGTAACAAACTGCAAGCAAGCTGATGAGTCCACAGAGGTACAGACAGAAACTCTGTAAACCAGATTTGTAATGTCAGTTCAGATGAAAGTGATCTAAATTGTTTAATCCCTCAACACTCCTGCAGCAAGTGAAATAGGGCTGATGCTTTGACTATCATTCCTGACTTCTTTGTAGCCTACTTTCCGTTTGTTGTTTATTGTTGTTGTCATACCTCAATACAGTTGTCACACCTCAATACAGTTGTCACACCTCAATACAGTTGTCACCTCAATACAGTTGTCACACCTCAATACAGTTGTCAGACCTCAATACAGTTGTTAGACCTCAATACATTTGTCACACCTCAATACAGTTGACACACTTCAGTAAAGTTATCACACCTCAGTAGATTTGTCACATATCAGTAGAGCTGTCACACCTTAATATAGTTGTCACACCTCAGTAGAGTTTTTAGTCTAAGGACGATAGCTGTAAGATTTATCTGTGACTTGCATGACAACATTTATTAAATCGTTTTCAAGAATGAAAGGTTAAAATGTGTAAATAAATAATAAATAAGAATGCCTTTCAATCGAAGGCCGAACCGCCCACTTCGCAAATAGTCATTAAAATGCCATAAAATTAAAACATTCAAGAATTCATGAAAAAGTAACAAATTGACCTTCAAATGACCTTGATCTTTAAATGACCTTGACCTATATTTGACCTTGACCTTGTATATTGCTCACCAATCTTAGAACACTTGATATTAGCAGATAACTGTCAAAAATGGACATTTTTTATTCCTGTGACCTTGAACTTGACCCTATGACCTTGGTACTCAAACTTGATGTAGATATTATGGAGATGTACTTCCATACCAAAAATAAAGTTTCTATGTCAAGCAATTCAAAAGTCATAGCCCAGATAGACAGACAGACAGACAGCACACACACACGACTGAAAACATTACCTTCCTGCATACGCGGGCAGTAATAAACGAGTTCGCATTTATTTTTATAAATATCTTTATGTTTAACAAATGTAATAACACTGTATCTAGTGTCATATGATGAAGTTGTATTTTATGACGCCGCACAATTCCTGGCACCTTACCTATGCTTGGTACATGGAATTCGTACCAGAAGTTTAACACGGCACCTTATTGAAGCTCCATTATTACCGCCCGCGTATGCAGGAAGGTTATGTTTTCAGTCGTGTCTGTCTCTGTGTGTGTGTGTGTCTGTCTGTCTGTCTGGGCTATAACTTTTGAACCGTTTGACCTAGAAACTTCATTTTTGGTATGGAGGTACATCTTTAAAATATCTAGGTGATGTTTGAGTACCAAGGTCATTGGGTCAAGTTCTAGGTCATGGGAATAAAAAAATGTAAAAATTTTGACTGATATCTGCTAATATCGTCCATTACAGTGCTTTTGACTAGTAAATGAGGTCAAGGTCAAATGAAGGTCAAGGTCATTGAGGTCAAGGTCATTTAAGGTCATTTTTTAAATTATTGATTGACTATGCAAGTCTCAATTATTTTAATATTTGTGATTACTACACAAGGTCAAGATCAAAATATAGGTCAAGGTCATTTGAAGGTCCAGCTTATTTGAAGGTAAAATTTAATTTTGCAGTCAATTCTATCATGTTTTAAATGTTCAAGGCATTTTAATGACTATTTGCGGAGCGGTCGGTGGGCTTTCGACTGAAAGGCATTCTTGTTTATGCTTATGTACACAATTAATACGAATTCTGTGTACTGCTATTGTAATAAAATGTCACCTGCCCGGATATCCGGCTTCAGTTGGATGCAGCTGAATAAACCCTTCCGGTACAGACGCTATGAACACACTTTCCAGTTGATGGGTACTGGGACAACTGATACTTCAGACTTTCAGTAACACAGTAAATTTAGTTTGTCATCTGACGAACCCCGTGTGATGAATTATTTATTTCATCCGCCCACACTCTACATAATGTACAGTCCTGTTTAACCTCCATAACACACCGTCTACCAATCCAGATCAGTACAGTACACGTTACTACCAGCAAAGCATTTCTGTTCAATCCGAATTACTTTGATGACTCAATTTACATAGAACAGAACTCATACAAAAATCTGTAAATTAAATTGTCGACATTGTTGCCTTATCCGGCTTGAAATGTTATTTCCGTAAGAATTCTATTATTCGAACACACAGTACTATACCGGTAATCACACAAACAATCCAAATTATGGTTCTGCCTGTATCAAATAAGTTAACACATGGATGAATTTATGCTTTTACAAGTAAATCAGTAACTAACTTCTTGTGTTGAGACAAACATATTTTTTGGGGTATAAATTCATTGCTGCTATTTTAGTCTAATTTAATAAATCCACACAACAGCAGTATGAAACGGAATCATTATAGTTTGTTATTATCTTGGAACACTGGATAAAGCTTCCGTCTTACATAAAATGTGAAGCCTGTATCGTAATGCTACAAACACAGATGCACAGCCAATATGCTCCACTACAGCACCGGTCCATACATTACTGAGAGGCCCAGATAGTCCTATAAACACAAATCATTCAGTCTATCGGGAACGAAAGCTGTCCGATTTCACTGTTACTTAGTTTCACATTTTTGTGCAAGCATAATTAAATGAATGGACAAGTTGTGTACATTGACAAAATTCCCGGATATGTCGGAAAAAATAATGGATTTGATATGAATGATTTTGATGGATTGAATGCACTTAAAACTATTTTGCATTAAACGTAAAAGTGATTTGTCCTAGTTTACGGCTATTTGCAACACCATCACAATTTCTCTGTAAAAGGTGTAACAATATTCAAGTGTGGGACAAAATTATCAGTTGAAACTGTGTTTTCGTTGCGTTTCCCGGTAGATGTTCCCTCAGCAGCGATGCACTTGAAATGGTTACTGACGCATCAGGCATAGGAAACAAAACGAAGATTCCAACCATTTCCTCAGTACACGGAATTCGTATAAGAAGTTTAATAATAGCACATCAAAAGCACAGCGTGAAATTCTTTCATTCTCTCCTTTGTTCTCTTCGTTTCCAAAATGATACGATTTCTGTGTACTGGATATGAATATCGCTAAGTAGTTTAACCTAAGTTTTATTTGGTGAAATTTTTCAGGAGATCGGAGAGATTTTGTTAAAAGTGACACCTTTAATGTGATTTTATCAGTGTTACTTAGTTACTCAGTTACTCAGAACAAATTGTTCTCAAAAAACACGCCTCATTTCTCCCAGTGGCGCGATTTTTTCTGGAGTCATTTTATGAGTGATGCTATGTGAAGTGCAGATGTTTTTCAAAGCAGTAGGTAAAGGAAGTAGATCTACAATATAAGTTTTCCTTTGATAACGCAACCTTGGATTTGCACAATCACGACTTAAAACTACACTTAACAGCACGAGATACATTTACCGTTTAACAACATTTCAGACGTGACTGTGACTTTACATTGCAGTGTTACCAATTTCTAAAGCCAGTAACACACGAAATTGTTCTTGATGACATTTTAACAAGTTCGACTTTTTGTCAGTTCAGAAAAGTGCAGCTGAGGATTAACATTTATCCAGTACAGTCTAGACTTTTTGTTCCATTTACGGCAGCGTATTAATATTGTGCCGCTTGGGATGACTGTGCCTTTGTTCAACTCGTTTCTGCTACAGATCGTGAAATTACTATTAAAAGTTAACGTCTGAATTTCAATAACTCAGCATGAAAGTCAATTGAAAACTTCATGCTGAGTTATTGAAATTCGGACGTTAACATTTAATAGTAATTTCATGATCTGATTAAGCCCTGTGGACCTCCGTGAAGGGGCATAACTTAACGGCACAAAAACAACTTATTAATAAATGTGTCTGGCCTATATCTATGGCTCTGAAAGTTTATTACCATAAAGTATTCTCCTGAATGATTACCAAGCGGTATGTAGACCAATCTGTAACGAACCCAGAAAGTTCTTCGAGAGCGATCTCAAAATTTACAATACTTGGAATATCTTGTTTTCAGATCCTGAAATTACTGTTAAAAGTTAACGTCCAAATTTCAATAACTCAGCATGAAAGTCAATTGAAAATTTCCTGCTGAGTTATTGGACTAAATTATCGCTCAGAATCACTGCACTGGCACCGAAGGAGTTTGATTTATCATTCATAAAGTCTTGTGAGGTTTGGAGAGTGTCCCGCTGAGGGGTCCAGGGGACCAGGGTCCATTTGTGGGGCCACTGATTACCCCTGTTTTGGACTTTGTGTGACCGTCCCCATGGGTTTTAAAATTCCAGGGTGGATCTCTCGCCTGCACTCTCACTTGCTTGCGTGTGGTGATCCCGAGGGTCACGTCTGGTGCGGCACCTGCCTTTTCCACCAATAAGGGTGTACACTATACATGTACATACAACATGTACATGAAAGTTCATGAAAACGCACACATCATGGAGGGGCATGGTATTGCGAACCACTTGAACAGAAAGGTATACAATAGATCCAGCTAACTGGCAGCCTCTGAGAATATCTCTCCAGGTAAGACAATTCTGGTTCATTACAGGAAATTAAAGCGATGTAAATTGATATTTTTGTCATAGCACAAAATCCATATCAAAGCTCAAGTTACTGAGAGAAACGTTAAGTCCGGCAGTTTCTACCGGACCGGATACTCACTCTGTACTTTAAAATTATATTGGGAATTTTCTGTACTGCCTTCATTTTATCAGTGCTAACAGAAAATTGCAATATGTTTACGGGACTCGGCACTTCAAATAAAGCTAACAATGCATTATTATCAAGCAGGAAGTGTTGTCAGCAGCATTAATAAATCATGACAAATCTTTATACAAGAGCCCAGAAATCTAGGTTGAGGAGAAAAGATCCCAAACTTGGTAAGTGTGTTTCCCGTCGGGTGTCTAATTACTCTGCATTGATCACTCAGTTTACTCTCACAGCTCTTGATGGCAGCTTCCATGTCCTTGTAAGTATTTTCATGACACTAAGAGTAATTAAAGCATGAAAGTCAGCTAATAAAGACCTTGTTTCTGACTCCTTAAATATTCGTGATTACTTTATAATTTCTTCTTGATGAGATGTGAAGATGTGTAGATGTACGAAAATGTAGAGCAGCACAGAATATTCCGTTTGAATGCTTTAAATCGCGGGCTGGGTGATGTCAACGGAGCCGTATGCACAACTTTAGATAAGCCTCCCTAGATCTAATGAGAATTTCCTGCCATTACAAGCACAATGTACATCTAAATTGCATCAATTCCCTGTAATGTAACGAATACAGTGCCTACCCCATTGTTGCAGACACTGTGATTTTCTGTTCTGATGGTGCTTCCAGTAGGAAACGAAGTATGCCTCGCATTTATTGCCCATCTGGTACTTCAACAATTGTGTGGCACCAGAAAATCCTGTACTTAGCTTTCAAGTTAAACTCGCAATTTTAGCCATGAAGTCGCGCTTTGTAACATAAAGTTCATTCCCTACTGCAATCACCTGACCAGCCTGAACTCCGTTATAAGATGTATCGTTTAACATGTCATGATGTCACATTTGTATAAAACATTTACAGCAAGTTTTCGTAAACCTTAACGAACCGTTCTTAACGCACTGACCCTAACGCTGTAATGATAAGCCTATGAGCCCAACGCTAAAGAAGTGGCGCAAGACTGCAACTGCACTCACGTCAAGGGCTATGAAAACGCGCTATCGTGGACAACAATTTAAAACAAATACAGCTTTTTGATTGATAGAGACGTCTACTGTCATAGTCTGTCGAATGTCATAGCAATGAAATTGAAATTTTCGTTTTGTCTTGGTTTCTATTTTGATGGTTATCGCCTGTTTCATTTTGTCTTAGTTTCTATTTTAACAAGTTTTTTAGGCGGACGACCACATACTCTGTCATTCGACGGAAAATAAACGGCGGTGATTTGGTGAGCTTAACGGCTGGTAATGCTTCTTAAAATAAAAAAGCCAAAGTAGTCGATTATCTGTTGGAAGTCACAAGTACCGGTTCTTTCCTTTTCTAATAAAGAGATTTTCCTCATGTCTACATGATTCTTTAAGTTATATAAGGGTCGTTAGGTGAGAAAATATATCAGTCAAGGAACACAGTAATTGTCCAGTATGCGGGTTAATTTTGCTCGTATTGTCTTTTAGTAATGCCCCTTTGCTGCCCAATAATTTTGGTCGTCCTTAATAAAAAGAAATCGTCCGATAGAAAGTCGTTAGAAATGTTGTTGTTTTAGATCTTGTTGTTTGATGCTGATTTCAATTTCATCTATTAATTATCGACTTAATTATGGTAAGAATATAAACGGGGGAGCAACGGCCGTGCATGCTTATGAGCTTTTTGTTTACACCACCATCTTGGTTTAATTTGTTTTGAATAAATCCACTAAAATCTGTGTAAGTATTAGGCATCATTCAAATAAATGTGTACTAAGTGATTTTAGGTGTATCCTCTTTACTCTGTAGTTGTAATTTTCTAGTTATAGAGTATAATAGCCTAAATAATGTGGTTGTAAGTTACACATCCAGGAAAATATGCAGCTTACATAACCTTGGCTTAGCTTAGCTAAGCTCCTTTAGTAAACATACACAGGGAGTTCATATGCAAGCTCTGAACCTACATGAGCTTCAATGCAAGCATGGATGTTTCTCCCCTTGATTCAATCTATCTATCAATGTTAGACAATATGATTTCAATGTTCAAGTTAAATTTCATGCTATGACATGTTCAACGTACACCTATATTGCTCTAACTTTCTGTGCAGCTCCTGAAAATTCTATCAATTTGAGAACCTACAGGACATACAAATTCCAGGCTGTGTTTTTTATTCCAAAACTGATAGGAATTTTATCCTCCGATGTCCACAGGCATAAGTTCATCCAAATAAAACGGTGACATCTCTGCAGTGCACGAAATTACCACAATTTATCTTTATTGTTGTATTATCAATTCATTTCCATTAACCGTATGCAATAATTCAGAACAATTCCAATTTCCTATAATTAGAGTACA
>JBCAUI010258857.1:0-16078 GCA_038406195.1 Haplosyllis anthogorgicola
CCCCCCCCAGGTGAGGATGAGTTTTTGGGGATGAGGGTCGGGGATGGACTCCCCCCCCCCCCAGGTGAGGATGAGGTGTCGAGGATGAGGTTCGGGGATGGATCCCCCCCCCAGGTGAGGATGAGGTGTTGGGGATGAGGTTCGGGGATGGACCTCCCTCCCTGTCAGGAACGTGACAGTTTCGCTTCTTAAATTTTTTAGTAAATGATAATTTTTAAGACGTATGGAAACAGCGTTTTGGTTGTGCTTTTGCATTATGCAACATGAAATTGTATTGTTCGCATACATTTCATACATTACACTTTACTCATGCCTGATTTCCGTATTTTCCTTTTCTCACTTAACACTTGCAGATTTTCTATTGTGTCCCGGTTTACTTTTTTTTGCAAGGAACCAAATTGCCATTTTTAATCTCCTTTGTCATCGGTTTTGTCAATTTGGTAGAAAATTAGTTGATATATGAGAAAGCAACCCAATAGGAAGTCTGTTTCATATAAATATGCATAATGACGACGCCTGTCACTGCCTTTGCAAGATAACATTGATGTATTTTGATATTATAGATTCCCCATTGCAATTCATATTGTCAATTGTAAATCAATGTACTTAAAATAAACGTAATAGATACCATGATATCTATCTGCCAACAGGGTTGTATTTGGATACCATGGATCATTTTGTGAGCTAGATCAGCCGAACTTTACAAAATGCCACGCCTGTGGTTATTTTGGTTCAAACATACTAAAAAAAGCTTCCTAAGTTGGACACCTAGGAACGACTGTTGATGACTGCTATTCCTATGAATGCAGTCTAGTACACGGAATTCGTATCAGAGGTTTAACAATAGTGTATCAAAAGCACAGCGTGAAATTCCTTTGTATTTTTCTTTGTTTTCTTCGTTTCCAAATTTCTGTGTACTGTCATATGTATCAGTTTGATGTTTAAAAGCAGTAACTAAATTGGGTGAAAGTTTAGGGATATGAAGTGATGAGCGGAAGCGGTCAGATCAGAAAAGGCCTACGATGTTGCGGTCATTTTATCGTGTCTTTCACTTCTGCAACTGCAAAAAAGGATAATATTTCGTGTGATATGGAGATCAGAGCAATATGAGCACAAAAAAGTCGCAGGCTCAATTCTGAAGATACGAGGCTGTGCAGTTGTTTCATTTTGCCAATGAATATAAATAGTTTTGGTGTATCAATTATATCAAAGTTTGTAGCAAGAAAAGGAAGGAAGGAAAATTAATTCCATTGTTATTATTACAAAAACCATTCATATCACGTAATTAGGTTTATGATATCAGGTGACTTGAAAGTAATATACATGTATGTTCTCACATTTAATGTGAAGATTAGTTTACCGAGTTGTGAAACAAATAATCTAATTAAAAAACAATTTTATGGATTTTACGTTCACGCTGGCACTGACAAGAAACGGTTCTGCCATTGATAATTTTGGGAGAAGGCTTTTCAAAAACTGATGCCATTGTTAAATGTGTGACGTGTTTACGATAAATAAATGTATCGTGACATTCAAGTTAACAGCACGTTTCATTTTACAATAGCAATATTATACCTATGTCGATAATCTAATACTTTGTACTTGATATTCAACTTAGTATATAAATGTGGTTAAATAGAGTAACTTAGTAAATAAGTAACTTGTGATACTGTATCCGCACTATTACTTAATAGAAATAATGTGTTGAAATCATGCCAAAGAAGCTGCCACAAAAAATGAAGTCGATAAAGCATTAATGGGAAAATAGTTCTAAAACGATTTAGGATAGTTCAATATTTATGTCTAGTCGACGTTATTTTGCAGTTCAATGAAGAGTAAATTGAGTAGCAACTTTTTTTCCGAAAATCGTTCCATTTTGTAAAATCTGCAAATGATTCTTGTCAACACAATGGGTGAATCAACATCGGATCAATATTTCAATGCATCTTTTTCGCGTGGTACATTGTTTGGAACTTTAAATACAAGCACAGCCTGACTAAACTGGATAAGAAAAGGGAAGATGAAATGAAAGTCGCCTTTTGACCGTTACCACTGAACTTAGTGACACAGCTAAAGCTGGACAGATTGAACCCCAAAAGAAGAAACAATAGTTGAACCAGCTGCCCCTGTTTCCCTACCGCATCCCTAAACCATGCACGACAGAATAGGCTAGTATGTACCGCAAAGTGATTTTTATCGATGATGTTGCAAGAGGGTTTGTGTTAGTTACGCAGTGATTTGCACCGAGAACCTGTGATGATTTCGCAACATTCCATGAGATTTTGCTTTGGTGAATTGTAAGACTTTCCCAAGACAGTATATGTCAGTTAAATTATCAAGCAGGGTGAATTTGTATAGTTTGAACTTTTGCTTTCTTTGAATAACCTTGTCCATTTTGTGGCTTTATTACCTTGGTTACATTAGCGCCCTAATTTCTTTTGCTTAATCTCACTTTCCTAAGCAATAACCTGAAGAATTTACATAAAGGGTTGTACTGATTATGCGATGTAATTTCGAATCTACACATTAATAGTATGCAAATAAACAAGTTTTCTAGATGCTAAGGGGACTGAGTTAATTAGGTATTCTTGTTGCAAAGAAATTACGCGATAGACTAGTAGAAATCGCTTTTCTTGTGGGTACACTCGAGTTTACTTGATCTTCTCCTTTTTATGACACCTGCAAATACAAGACAGTTCAGTGACTCCACAGGAGTATTCACCGCCAAAATAGATTATATCGGTTGCAATTTATGCAATTCTGAAAACTAGTATAAATTCCTCCTGTTAATCATTTGATTAATTCACTTTTGGTTTCCTTCCAACAGGTTAGCAGTTCAAAGTGTTCAATGTTTTGTTTTTTAGATTCAGTTAAAGTCGACAGGTATTCTGAGTATTATCCGCACATGCACAATTTATGGCACTGTCACGAGACAATGCCAACATAGTTTTGCTTTATGCCTAAGAAAAACTGGGTCAAGTCTTTCATGACCATTTTTAAACACATGCTTGAGTTTTGTGAAGGTTCAATGTCCTTAAACTTTTTGTGCGGTAAAGACCAAGAGTTGGCCATTGACCCAGTGGGACACGCTTGTGAGGAAGTCTGTACTGGATTACTGTGACACCAGAGACTACGGCGACTGAGAACAATAAGATATATCGTGTGACATGTAAAACAAGTCTTACTTGTAGACCACATCATGTTGTTGCCCCGTGTGTCAGTTATTTATAAATTACCGGAATGAATCCTTATCTATTGTGTTTTCATGAGTGTCTATGGCTTTCCACTCAACGCAGAGTTTCTTAATTTTGCCATGAAGCTGTTCATGAAACAGCTTGCAGTGACATATGTAGTCCAGCTTTAGCTCTAGGTCTCCCATAAATTGATTTCACTAGACGAGACGTTGTCATAAGTCTTAATTTATTTGAATCGTATTAAAACGTTCATTCTTGTGGATAGTTAGGATATACATAATATGAATTGTACAACAGGTAGGCTTAGTGTTATTCCAAACATTTTAAAGACGCTTAGGTTTGCACTTAGACTAATTCCTGTGTGTCTTTTGAAATCGCCCAGTGGGTGTACTTGAGGTCTTTCGAAATTACCGCCTCAAGAAACAAATTATTTGTTAAAATGCCCCTTCACCGAATCATTTGTAGCAATGAGCAGGTGTTCACATAAACAAAAGTTCTGGCTTACCACTGCGCGGTTGTGTTTAAAACTTTTTCTTTGCTTTAACTACTAGGCAATTTATCTGATAATGTAATGGTTTAACATAAACATAAATGTGGTACAATTTTACATGGATTTTAAATAACTACCTCTTTTCTACATTTGTTAATTTAGTAATTATGCAATTGCAAAATAGATTATCTACAGTTTAAAGGAAAACAACTGCCGACAAGTTGCAAACCTAAAAACATTGGCGTCAAGTTCTACACCCGTCACACTAATTCCAGCTTACTTTTAGGTAAAACGCTGCCATCTAGTAAAATCAAATAGGAAGCTACAGTTGAAATTAAGACTCACTTTTAGAGAGCAATATAACATTTCTCGGGGGAATGAATGATTTTACCTCAGTGAGACATAAAAGGGCGTGAAACAGTTTTTACGAAAATCATGGAAAATAGGTAAAGTCATCCACTGCTACCATCCACGATAAAAATGTACCATTTCTTGTAATATGTCGAAGTAAACAATTATAACTGGAAGAGACATATTGTTATATATATTGTGCATTTTTGAACTGACATTTATAAGTGAAGTTAAGTTATTAAACCTAATGTAGACTTTCGTTAAAACGCGAAACTAATAACGTCATCATAATGAAACAGTTTCAAGTGCGGTTGGAAGGATTCCTAGAGCAAATTCGTTAACGTGGAAGTGTTAATAATAAGAGAAACAATCCTTTAAATACATTTTTGCTTGCTTGTGATAAGTTGAATCAATCTCATCACGCCTGTTGTTGAGTTGACTATTAACACATAGAGCTAATTTTAGTAAAAATGGTGATTTGGTCCAAGCTTTTTTTTACCAGAAAAGCGCATAATACAACAACAATGTAACCAGAGGTCTTTTTAACTTTCATTCAATTGATCTTAGATTTATATCAATTCTACATTGTTATTTTCCTTGTACAGGTAAGAACCAACCTGATCCGAGTGATGATAGTCGGTCACTCGGATGTTACTATCCACTCCTTTCATTACGAGCGCTCGTATTACCTTATTAGCTTATTATCTCCGTCCGGCAATTCTGGCGACAGATAAAGGAGTAACAGGAGATTTTCATAACAAATTACAAATTATCCTGACGTAAGAACCACAATCTTTGTAATCACTGACAGCATCAAAAGAAACATAAACCTTTGCCAGCCTATTAATTGTGGTCGAGCGGAAGAACTCCCTCCGTGTTTCATGTTTCAAGCTTTATCTTTCATATGACCAGAGCAATTATCTTCAACCTGGTTTGTTTTGATGTTGTCGCTACGGAAAAAGAAGGAGAAGAACTTAGCAATGTTAGTAATATTCTGGAATATTTGAGAGGTGAAGGCATGGATGGTTTTTTTTCTCAAAACAAGATTTATTTTCAACTTTGTCAGTGCAAATCATGAATATGATTGTGCGTTGTGCTGAAGTTAATTTGCAAAATGCTTATTTAAGGCTTGTTAAATTTGTACACTTCAATTGACATGTTTTTCCTGATGTACTGTTTCGGCCTTGAACTTTGGATTCGCGTCTATGTAACAACGCAGAGCCGTGTCTGTTATGTAAAGCTTTAGGTTCGAAGATAGGCCTACCATTTATCTAATGCTTCACGCTCTTTATGGTCCATTTTCCCTTCCGAACGGCAGCAAATGGCCCGTCTTGTATACCAGCCAACTCGGCGTGCCCTAGTGGTCTAAAGCTGCTACCCTATTGGCAAGAGCTTTGGGAAATGTCCTTCGCACAATCTCAAATATTGTAGGAATATACTTAGGTTGAAGAGACAGCTCTTTTCCAAGGTAAGATTCGTTCTCTTCAAAAGTTTCAAGAAGTGGAACATTTCCATTGTGAGTTTGTAAGCATGGGAGTCTACTTGGTGATTCACTTACATTTGTAGTGGTGTTCTCATTGCACCCAGATTTAATTTCCCTACGATTTAATTAGACAACGTAAAAAGGGGTCCCCACCTAATTTTTCTGGCTCATTTTTGGCTACTTAGTGGCGCTAGCCAAGTGCCGCTCAGACAGTGGCCGCTTGGGAGTGATGCTCTTCAAGTGTCACTACCCTGGCGGTGCTAGGCCATAATAATCTCTTCCTACCTCCCAACCTGGTTGTCCTTAGTGCACATGCACAGGCAATGTAACATCATTTGAATGCCATTGCATCAGCTATGTCATCATCATGATGTCACTATGGAGTGACATCACCCTGCTGCCCCTATAAAACAGCATGGCATGTGCCACCTTCACCTTTGCCTGGTTAGAATTGCTAGGAGAAGGACTGCTAGCATATCCCTAATTTCCTGAGCAACCACTTCCCAAGTGGCATTCAATCATTACCCATTGTCTTAGTTCCTTTATTTGACAGTGTGGCAGCCATAGTGACCACTCCTCTTGCATTAGTAATCTATTCATTTGCGAGTGATAACCATGCCAATGGTGGCACTAAGCCCCTAAGTAAGACAATAAAGCAGGATCACCCCTTTTGCCATAGCCAGTACATGGCTGGATAGAGTAGTCAGACTCGGCACTCACATTATTAGCAATACGCGATGAGTGCATGTCACATTTCTGGCATCCCTGGGTGGGTGCCCAGAGCTTGACGATCTATGTTCATGGAAGACAATCTGGTTAGTGGCCTAATGGGAGGCTGCCATAGTCATGACATGCCTTAAAGTGCCAGTGTCCAAATGGGGCGCCAGCTGGTGGTGCCTATTGAGCATTCTGCATGGAGATTGACTGGAGCCTTCTAGGTGGCTAGTGAAGGACTCCAATTGGGGACTGACACCACACCAGTATGGCTTTATTGCTCGCTAATTTGTCAGTATCATTTCTATTTGAAGCCTAAGCACCTAACTGTATCCAATGTTAATCAGTAGCAGTGTCAAACTTGTATGTCATGGATGGGACCCCAGTGAATGTGCCTACTGTGGCCCACCCAGCTGGCAACACTGAGGACACTGCTGGCCAACTCACCACTGACAACCTGGAGGAATGGGTTGTCGAGCCGGTAGTAAAAGGCAGGTTAGCCGAGGGAGGCTTGCCCAGTACCTGAAGTCAAGGCTGGGAGAGCACCACTGCCCCAGCTTCCACAACCCCACCAGGATGCTAGATGATATGCAATACATGTGATGGTGCAGGAGTGGGACAGGAGTGGGACAGGAACGGGAACATTGTCAACCCTGCCCCACACTTATTCAGTGATTGGGTGGTACTGGACCTACTACATGGAGATGCTATAGGACTGACCAAAGTCATCACCCTGGAAACCACCCCCACCCAATGCATGATGTTCTTTGGGTGGAGGGTATGGAACAAAGGCCTCCTCCATGAGGACGCCATGCCTCTGGCCACCCTCCTGTCCCTTGGGCCAAAGGACTGAATTGGCCACATTGTGGAGCTGATAGCTGAGCCCATCCTGGTAGGCAGGGCCAGGAGGTTGGTTGCTGACATGACCACTAGAGCCAACAGCCATGGCCGCACAACCCCAAGAGAGCCAAGGGGCCTTGTGCAACTACCTGAAGGAATACCAAGATGGCTGCACACCCCTCCTCCACCACCCACTGCCAAAGATGATGTGGCAGATGTGCTCATGAGCTCTGGACCCCCCACCTTGGTGGCAGAGCTGTGGGAAGGAGGAAAGGCCAACCTCACCATCAGGCCTCACCAGTGATACCCAGACCACATCGGGGCTGGGCATCGCCTGACCCTTGGGATGTGGAGGATGGCTACAACTCAGATGGCTCTCATTCCTCTCACTCCTCAGTTGATAGCCATGCAAACCACAGGCACTGGTACTATGGCAAGCCTAACATCCCACAGCTCAAGGTGATGGGAAAGGACCATGCAGGGAAGTTTCTCATCTGGAGAAACATTGTACAAAGCAACAACAGGATGGTTAACCCCAATGTGCTGAGAACCAGCATCATGTCTACCATCATGAACTTGCCAGGTGCTGCCTCTGTTACCTCCGAGCCTATGGTTGAGAGGATGATAATGTGGATAGGCTTCTTCTACAGAGTATCATGCAATTATGACCAAACACTTCAGGACCTTTACACAATGCACCAGTACTCAGGCAAGAGTGTCGGTGACTTTGCAGGGCATATCTTGGACTGCATAGAGCTGGTGTACAGCTGTTTCCCCAAGAACCTGCCCAGGAGGGAGGTGAATCATGTATGCAAGGAGCACCTCCATGCCTACAGCTTTCTTTTGTTGAACTACTTGTCAAGATCAAGTCCAACATGGGGGTTAACAGCTGCTGGGATGACAGGTATAGTGAACAGAAGGCCCAGCCCTGCCCTGCAGGTAAGGCCCACATGGCTGTTTTGGCACCAGCGTTGCCTACATCATCCAATCTGGAAGGAGCCTCTGGAGCTTCAGATGAGGAGGATGAGAGCCTAGTCCCTTTTGACATGCAATTGACAGGCACCGTTAAGGACTTTGAGGACAAGAAGCACTGCTGCTTCAGCTGTGGGTCAGATAAACATCTGATCCATGAATGCCCAGACAAAAAAGCTTATCAGCGGCATTTAAAAGGTGAAGGGGGCCCAAAGGGAGGAGGTCAGAATCCCCCAAAGGAGAGCACCAGGTGCCCCCAGACAAAAGCCTCTGACTAAGGTCATGCCATGGGTGCACCCCCTTCATCAACCTAGATGCTGTTGGTAGATGGGTGGGAAGGGACACAGTGGACCATGTCTGGTTGGATGGTGAACCCTCTCTTGTGTTGATTGACATGGGGTCCACCTTCAACCTGGTGATGCCAGACTATGTCACCAACAGAGGCCTATGCATCTATCCCCTCTCCGACCTCCACACCAAGGGCAGGGTGGTCATTGCCAGGATTGGAGGACAGCACTCAGAAGTCATGGGCTATGTTGTAGTTCGGGTCCAGGTAGATGGTGTCGCTGGGTTCAACAAGGACCAAGTGGCCCTTGTACTGTCTCACCAGTTGGATTTGCCAAGCGGGTCTCTGTGTTGTTGGGGATGCTGATGATAGACAGGGTGGTGCAGGTCATTAAGGAAAGTGAACTTGACAAATTGGCTGTGCCAACACTTGAGTCAACACACTCCTGAGGGCATGGGTGGCACAGGTCCCCACGGAGGAGGGGGCTGTGGGTGGCACCACTGAGGGACCGTCCAGTGGAGAGGAAAGTCCAATCAACTATGAAGAGGTGGTGACTCCTCAAGGAAGCCATGTTGTACCCCTTTTCCCATGCCATTGTCAGGTGCAGGGTACCCATGATGTTCCAAAAGGGACCTCTCCAGGTGATGACTGCCGAGTTACAAGATGGTGATGGCCACCTCCCCATCATGGAGTTGAGGGTAAGTTCCAGGAAGATATCTGTGGTGTACACCATGGCTGTTAAGTGAGTGTTGAAGGTGGGAGCCCCCATCACTCACATGGTGCTGCTAACATGGTTCCCCAACAAGTACATCCTACCTGGACTGGTGGAGGAACTTGATCAGGAGCTGGGCACCAAAGTCCAGTGCCCTACACACCTCACAGTTGGTGAATGTCAGTGGAAGCTGATGGAGAAGCTCAACCTTAGCAGCCTCACCACTTGGCCCAAGACTGAGGCACAAAAGGTGCGGGTGCTCCTGAAGGAATACCTTGATGTTTTCTCAGTCAAGCCTGGTGAGCTGGGATGCACCAGTGGTAGACAATGAGACCCTGATCAAGGAGAGGTTTCATTGTATTCCACCACACATGGTGGAGGAGGTGTGGGAACACCTGCAGAGCAGCAGGAAGCTGGTGCCATCATGCCTAGCAAGAGCCCATGGAGCAATGCCATCATCCTGGTCAGGAAAAAGGATGGGGGCCTTTGATTTTGCATCGATTTCCAGCACCTTAACAATCATGCTTGGAAAGACTCCTATCCCCTGACCCACATCCAGAAGATGCTTGACTATTTGCACAGCACTCACAATTTTTCCAGCATCAATTTCCTGTCAGGGTTCTGGTAGGTGCCGATGAGCCCAGGGTCTAAGAAGTACACTGCTTTCACAGTGGGCAACCTTGGATTCTTGGAGTGCAAGCACATGCCCTTTGGGCTGTGCAATGCTCCTGCCACCTTCCAGAGGTTGATGCAGAACTGCCTGGGGGAGCTCAACCTCACCTACTGTCTGATTTATTTAGACGATGTGATTGTCTACTCAGACACTGAGGTGCAGCATGTGGAGCACCTCCAGGCTGTCTTTGACCACTTCTGTGAGCACAACCTGAAGCTTAAACCATCCAAGTGTTGCTTCTTCCAGGAAGAGATAATTTACTTGGCACATCATGTCTCTAAGGTGGGGTAAGACCCAGCAAAGACATCCTGTGGGCCATCACTGAGTGCCCCCCTACCCACCACCTACACTGACATACGATCCTTCACCAACCTTGTGGGGCATTACAGGTGCTTCATCAAAGGGTTCTCCAAGAAGGCAAAGCTGCTCACTGACTACCTGAAGTGTGGCAGCACCAGCAAGAAGAAGGAAAGGGTAGAGCTCTCAGACAAGGCCCATGAGGCCTTTGAAATGCTGAAGAAGGTGCTGCTTATGGAGCCTGTGTTAAGGTTGGTGCTTTGGTGAGCCCTTCCTGCTCCACACTGATGCCTCCAAAGAGGTGCTCAGGGCAGAGCTGTCCCAGAAGGGGGATGATGGCCACTAGCACCCGGTCACTTATGGCAGCCAGACGCTAAACAAGCATGAGGCCAACTACCATTTGAGCAAACTTGAGTTTCTGGCCCTCAAATGGGCCATGACAGTGCACTTCAAGGAGTATCTGGCCCATGCCCCATTTATAGTGAGGACAGATAACCATCCCCTCACCTATGTGATGACTACACCAAACCTGGATGCTACCAGCCACAGGTGGGTGGCTGAACTAGTGCAGTACCACTTCTCCTTGGAGTATATGGAGGGCACTGAGAACCAAGTGGCAGATGCCTTGAGCTGGCAGACTGCTTGTATGGGGCTGAGGAGGTGAAGGCCATCCTTGACAGCATCCAGCTAGGTAGCACCAGCAAAGCAGAGATGTTTGCCCCCTAGGTAAGTGGAGAAGCAGCCTGTCAAGTGGCCACCATGCAAGCCTGGTTCAGGCCCATCCCCAGCATAGACTGGGTTCAGGCCTATGATATCATCCACATCTGCATGGCACGGATATGAGCCAAGAGGAGAGGGGCTCTGGCCAAAGTGCTGGAGAACCTAGCCCAGACAGAAGAAGATGCCACTTTTGTGTGTCTCCAGAGTGACCTGGTGGTGCATAATGACTTGTTTTACATCAAGTGGACCCTATGGGTCAATCCCAGGCTGTCCTGCTCTTTGTTGTCCCCTTGGTGCACTGTCAGTGGGCACTCAATGGGTGCCACTGAGATGCGGGACACCAAGGGCAAAATCAAACTGTGAGTTTGCTGAAGGAGTGCTTCTGGTGGCCCCAGATGATCGAGCATTCCAAGGCATCCATATGCAGGTGCCACCAGTGCATCAAACATTAGGGGGATGGTGGTGCTGCACCCCTGCATCCTATCATAGCAACCTCCTCACTTGATCTCTTGCATATTGATTACACTACTATGGAGCAAACAGCTCCACTAAATGAACAACCAAAGGTTGTTAACATTCTGGTCTTAACAGACCATTTCACATGGTTTACAGCAGCATATGTCACCAAGGACCAGAAGGCCAAGACAGTAGCCAAGGTCCTTTATGAGAACTTCATGTTGGTCATCAGAGCCCCCTCACACTTGCTTAGTGACAGGGTAGCCAACTTCCTTAGTGATGTTATCAAAGAACTATGCAAGCTGCTGGGAGTCCAGCACTGCTGTACAATGCCCTACCATGCTCAAACCAATGGCCAAGTTGAGTGCCTCCATCAGACTCTGATGAGGATGTTGGGCAAACTAGACAAAGAGAAGGCAGACTGGGCTGACCACCTCACTGAGATAGTGCAGGCATACAACTGTACATGGTTGGCAGTGATTGGATACAGCCCCTTCTACTTAATGTTTGGCAGACGGCCCCAACTCCCATCTTGACTTCTACTTCCCCATGATTCAGGGAGACAAGCAGTCAAGACGCATACCAGAGTATGTTGCCTCCATCCAGGAGCACTTCCAACTGGCCTTTGACATGGCCAGGTAATCTCAGGCAAGGCATCAGAAGCAGTTATACAATCGCAGAACTGGCACTGCTACTCTACAGCTCAGGGATGTCATCCTCATAAGGAGCAATGCCTACATAGGAAACCAGAAGCTGAAGGATCAGTGGAGCAATACTTCATATGAGGTCATAGATCATATTGTGGATGATGCACATGTACATTGCATCAGAGATGCTGATGGGAAAGAGAAAACCATCCACCGTAATTGACTTCTACTCCTATCAGCTGCAAAAGTGGCCAATGGGGGAGTGGAGGACAAACAAGCTGTCCCCCTGTGTGCAGGCTCCCGTTCACTTAGTGTCACCCTGGGAGAAGTCCATGAGCCAAGCACAAGCATTGGGGTGGAGATGGAGAAGCCACAAAGGGTAATCAGCTTTGCTGGGGTAACCAACTAGGCTCAACCAGGGGAGAGGCCACCCACAGCCTGCTGCTGCATATGCCCCCTCCCATATGCTTGAACAATGTTTGGGTTATGGGTACTGTGCTGCATTCCCTGTGTTGAGACCATAATGGTGTGGGTGCGAGGGTGCCCCTAATCTACTGGGGGAGGGGAGTGGATGTGTGAACACACAAGCCACCCATGGCTCTTACTGCCCTCAAAAATTCCTAAAATGCACCACCCTGGTGGTGCCCATGGGACATGTTTCCAGTGGCTCTACTGTCATTATTTATGTTGAAGTTACTGTACACAATATTTTACCTTATATTCAACCAGCACCACTATGTTGGTGGTGCTAACCTACTTTACCCTGCTATGTGGGCAGCGCTAACCTACCTACCCCACTATGTGGGCAGTGCTAATGCAGCAGATACTACAAGGAATAAAACAAGATGTCATTACACTGGGTTCACGTTACTTACCTGGTGCCACTATGTTAGTGGGTGCTAAGTCAGCAGATGCTAAAATAATGGATGCTGCAAGAAAAATAACTATAACACCAATTGTTACCTTTAACATATTTATTTCTAAAAACAATCTTGGTTACAAAGGTAAATACTAAGTGTAAAATCGAAAAATGGAATGCTCAAACATGGCAAAGTGTATCACTAACAGGTGGAGATGGAGCACCCAGAAGATGGCATTGCCTTGGGTAGTGCCCTAATTGATGGCACTTCCATCTTTGGTCCATGTCTTTGGCTCCAATAAATAAGTACTGCTGGAAGTTGATAAAAGTTGAGCTGTGAAGAAAGGCGCATGCTGCAGCCACTCTTTGGAGGTAGATTACTGCTTGTGGCTGGAGTGGCTCATCTTGTGCTTAGGCTTTTTGGGCCTACTTCTGCTGCAGTGCCTGTCCTGGTTGCCATTGCAGTGCTTATTGGAATGTTCATCAGCCTCATGCTTCTTCTTCTCCTTCTCCTTCTCCTTGTCCTTATTCTGATGACAGGGTGAGTGGCTATGCCTACAGGAGCACTCCCGGCTGTGCTCCAAGCTGCACTCTTGGCTGCACCCATGGGCATGCTCCTGGCTGCACTCACAGCTGCTGTCCTGGGGCTTGGACTTCTTCTTTTTCTGTTCCTGAGATTTGGAATCTTCTTCATCCAGGGCAGTGGGTTTCTCTACCACCTTCTTGGGCATTGCAGCTGGGGTGGACTTCTTGGGCACCAGCTTTTTGGCCAACCCTTTGGGGGTGCCACCCCCTGTGGTGCTACCCTGCCCTGTAGCACCACTGCTGGAAGAAGTTTCAGAGCTACCTGGTACAGCTTGCGATATGCACTGCTGTTGGTTCATCCATAGGGTGCGAAGGCATGAGGGAGCATTGGTCTCTTCCAACTTGTGGGTTGCACCCCAGTGATAGGAGGAGAAGTGAGTGCTCATGGACTTGGGTCCAAGTAGGCTGGCAAGAAGTTGACTGAGGAGCCACTGGAGGCATTATGCTGGGGCACCACATCACAGATGGTCCACCCAAAGATGAAGTTGTAGTGCCTTTGGCAAATGTGGCTGATCCAGCTGCCTGTGTTGGACATTGCATGATGACATCAGGGGCATTGGATGTAGTTGCCCTTGCCCCCTGCCCACTTGTGATCCTGGATAGTGCCACTGTCATGGGGGAATGAGGATGTGGTTCTTCAGGAGGTGCTCGGTATGGGAACCAGGAAGATGTAGTTACTACTGAACTGCTTCTTCAGCTTCTGCCTCACTTCACTGTCCAGCAAGCCCATCCAAGCAGGACAGGGCTGTGTGTCTTGAACTAGGGTGATATCTGGCACAAGTGGATTTCTGTCACCACCAGTGCATGGGTACAGTAGAATACCATGGGGACCATCTCCACTGGGCCCTTCCTCCTGTACCTCAGGTTTAGCTGCCCAGTACTGATCAGCTGAGCATGCTCAATGACCAAGGTCTCACTCTCCTTGGCCCACAGACTGGGTCGTGCCATGTCTATGGCCTCCTGGACACTTTGGGGTTGGTGTCATCCCTGGGGGTCTTTGTCCTCCAACTTTTTGTCATTGTTCTCTTCATCCTCTTCATCTTCCTCATCCTCACCCTTCTCAAGGAATGCATCATTGTGTACATCCGCCCAGACATCCATGCTAGTGGGTTTGTCACCAGTGATGCTGGTGCTGCCCCCGCCCTCTTCATCATCTTTGCCACTGTCAGAGCTCCCACTCTTGCCCTCATGGGCAGAGGAGCCCCCTTTGTATTCATCTTTGCTAGACCTGGTTTCATTGTCATCTTTGTTGCGAGTGACCTTGTCATCCACAATGACCTCCACCCTCATGTCTTGGGAACATACACTCCCCATGCAGCTCTTCTGCCAGGGTGACCCGCCCTGGTCAGCAACCTTGTGTTTTGGGGGGTGCTTGCTGGGACTGGACCCCTTGAGTCTCTTGGTGGAAGAGGCAGCAGGGGATGTGGATCTCTCCCTCTGGGAGTGGGACCTCATCTTTTCTTCATCATGGCTGGACCTGGGCTGAACAGGGGCTGGCGGCCATGCATCCATCATGTGTCCATGGGTAGTGGGCCCTTGTTCACTTGTCTTGTGGTTCCATCCTTGCAGCCTCCTCCGGTGCCCCAGTGGGAGAATGTATTGGGGTGAGCCGCTGGCATACCCCAATGTCAGACGTGCATGGCAGAAGTACCTCTACAATGTTCACCAACTCGGTGGCACCGTGGTGGCCAGAGGTGACCGATGCCATGGTGCTAGCACCCAGTGGTCCATGGACTGTTGGCACAGGCCCTGCTGGCATGGCACCTGGTGTGGCAGGCAGCCATATGATGAGCCCTTCCATGAAGAGTTTCTTCATGTCATAGGAGGGCACCAGAAAGGGGTCGACGGCCGGAAGCGGCAATGGTTTAAACTGAATCCCAAGGGTCTTGAAGACAGAGGCCATGTGTTCCAGGCTGTTGAAGCCCTATGCAAGCCCCAGCTGCTGGGTGGCATTTCCATACACATGGGTGTAATTAACTTTGAGGTTCTTCACCACTTCTAGGCACTTCTCCAGTGCTGCTTTAATGTCCTTGTACTGGTCCACTACCATCTCTACACAACCTGTGTGGAGAGCATTGCCAATCTGAAGAGCCATGTCTTGGGCTCCTGAGGCAATGTCCTTGTGGACCTGGAGCCAGGTCTTTTGGAGAGACTGCTCCATCTTCTTATTGGCACAGAAGTGGCACATGATGTCATTCACTTGCTTGGCATAGATGCCCCGTGAGTAGTCCAGGGCAGCCATGAGGAACTGGACAACTGAGATTCCACTGTGTTGGTGGTGCAGTGGGGGAACTGCACCCTTGCTGCCACTCTGTTGGGATCGCCTCCATCTGTGGGGTAGGTGGTGCTTCCCCCAAAGGTATATCCCCAGTGGATGCTGGTTGTGTAGGTGAGTCCCCCTGGTGCCACAGGCTGCCTGATGGGGATACTGTGTTGGAGAGCCACCCCAGCTCCAAACCAGTGTGGAAGAACAACTGTCCATCATGCCCCAGTTGGTCCAGCTGGGAGGTGATCGTGAATGAGTCTACTCTGATAGGGTGGTCCAAACACACATGACCACATCGGGTGTTGTTGCAACTGGGTAGTTCTTCACAATGGAACATCTTGAAAGGCAGGATAGCCCAGCCATCTCCAGTGAGGAAGAGGCACTTCACCATCAGTGAGGCTGTTTGGCATATTGATACTGCCTTCTATTTACAGATTCCTACCTAGGAAGTGATGGCTCCTATTTTATCAACCTTAATGCCCTGAACCAAAATGTAAACAAATGCATGACCTGGACACAACACAAAAGAATCA